>VMDO01001314.1:160917-217272 GCA_007922755.1 Pedetes capensis
AACAAAAAAAAAAAAAAAAAAAAAAAAAAAGAAAGAAAGAAAGAAAGAAACTCAAAATGGATCCTGATATTTGAGACTTAAATACCATCTTCATAAGGTAGAGAGAATTGAGAGGATATGTAGATGATTTGAAAGGAATAGAAAATGATTTTCAGCGGAGAGAATGAGCCCAAAGAACTCACAATGGCTTGGGACAAAATTTCTGTATGTTCCAGGTGTAGTGTTTGAATTGTAGTCTCATTCACTGTGATATGAGTTTAATTTTGGTTGGTTAAAGAAAATTCAGTAAGAAGTTTGAAGCCAATGGTGTTCCACTTTGATAAATCTGGTCTTTAGATAAACAAGGGAAATTGAGGAAAAGCTGCCTCTGCATCTGCTGCTCCCCACAGGCTCTGTTTAAAGTCTGTATCAGTCAGGGTTCTCCAGAAGATGAGAACCAAGGGGATGTACGTAATTAGACAACAGGGTCTACTAGACTGGCTCACAGGATCAGAGGCTGAATGGCCCCACAAAGGCCATCTGCAGGCTAGAAAATCAGGAAAACCAGCAGCCTCTGAATCCAAAAAGCTGGAGGCCTCAGAATAAGAGGGACCAGTGAGGTACCCCCTGTCCACAGATGAAGAAATCCCTGGAGAGTCGCTGGTGCAAGTCTGTGTTCAAAGGCTAAAGAGTCTGGATTCTGATATCCTGGGGCAAAAGCAGTACAAAAAACCACGTCTAACAAGGACTGAGTCTGCCCACACCTAGCTTCCCCCTCTTCCACCTTCCCATTCAAGCCTTTAGCCTACAGGATGTTGCCGCCAACTTTTAGAGCAGGTCTTCCCCACTGGTGGGCTGACTCGCATGCCATTTGCCGTCCAGACATACCTGAAGGGAGCCTTGCCATTTTTCGGTATGTCTCTCAATCCAAATTGACAACTAAGATGAACATCTCAAAGTCCAAAGTGGCATAGTTTGGGGTTTTTAACAAGTCCTAACATAAACAATTCTGCAGCTGTAGCCCTGTGGCATCCGATCCCGTCAGTTCTCGGAAGCTAAGCAGGGTCGGGCCTGGTTAGTACCTGGATGGGAGACCGCCTGGGAATACCAGAAGCTGTAAGCTTGGGAGAAGGACCTGGCAAACCCCTCCCAAAAATCAATCTGCCATTGAAAATCCTATGAACAGCAGAGAAGCACTGACAATAGTGTTTCCCCTGTTGCACAGAGGGTCGCTATGAGCTGGACACCGACTCGACGGCACCTAACAACAACAACATAAACAATAAAATAAGGCGAGGAAATATTTCTAGGGTATCCACTGTGTGATTACTTGGAAGACATTATCCACTTCTCACAGCCTCCCTGAGGGTGGTATTGCCACCTATCTCGGGGGAGAAGCCCAGGGACCAAACTAGGCCTTTGCCAGGTGGCCACAAACATTCCAGCTGCTGTGTGTCTCACGCGGCTCCTGAGGAGTGAGTTTGTCTTTGCTATTCCTGCACTTTGGTTCTTCCTCCTTCTGCTCCCACTTCATCCTGCTCTTCAGCCACTTTATCCTTCTGAGAATGTGCATAACCAGGGCAAGAAACGCCAAAAAGGATTAGGCAGCTAGTGCTTAGGGAGAAAGTCTGCGGATGTAGAGAAAAGGCAGTTTGTTAGGAGTCTGCAGTAAGTAGGGAATCTGCTTTTTGTACAGAACCTGGGACCCTAATTTGCTGTAGTCTGCAGAAGTATAGGCTGCTCATGTTTGCAAGGTAACATTTTCATTTGCCTAAAACACATGCTCCACGAATGTCATCCAGGAAGCGCAGCCTTTTCGCCAGTGCATTCCTGCACGCACAGCATTACTCAAACCCGAGAGGCAGGTGCAGACTTGGTAACATCCTAGGGCACAGAAGGAATGTGATGCCACCTGCCATGAGGCTCAGTTTTGGAGCATCTGAGGAGCCTCTTGAGCTGTCTTAAGCACCGGTCACACAGAGGACAAAGACATGCCCCTGCAGCGAGAAGCTGGGCAGTGCCTGCATGGAACAGGACACTTTGATAATGGCTATAGTTGGGGGACAGAGGCCCCAAGAGATGTTCTGGACCCAAAGAAGTGCCTAAAGGGCAGGAGCCAGTTGTCACAGTGCAAGAATAAAGGGACCCCATGAACGAGGTGAGAGTGCACACGTTCTCAGTTATGCTGCAAGCTCAAAATTGCCACCTCTTTTGTTTTTCCTGGAGAAAGCATCTTGGAAAAACCTTTCACATCTAGAAAATATATTAAGGTTCTTAGATACTTTTTTGCTTGCTGAAAGTGAAAAGAATTTGAAATATTTACTGATGAAGATCAAAGAACACAGCTTCAGTGTGGGTTGTGCTTCAACTTCAACCAAACAAAAGTCCTTACAACGGGGTCAGTATGTAACTTCATGATAAATGCAGAAAAGACTGAGGTTGTCCAAGATTTTGCTTTACTTGGTTCTACAATCAACACCCACAGAGGCAGCAGTCAAGAAATCAAAAGATGCATTACATTGGGAAAAGCTGTTGCAAAAGACCTCTTTAAAGTGTTGAAAAGTAAAGATGTCACATTG
Organism: Pedetes capensis; assembly: GCA_007922755.1. Lineage (NCBI taxonomy): Eukaryota > Metazoa > Chordata > Mammalia > Rodentia > Pedetidae > Pedetes > Pedetes capensis. The sequence goes on from VMDO01001314.1 coordinate 163,476, forward strand.
AAAACGAAGATGTGCCTGACTTATGCCATGGTATTTTCAGTCATGTCATATGGTTGTGACAGCTGGACATTGAACAAGGGAGACAGAAGAATTAATACTTTTGAATTATGGTGCTGGAGGTGAATATTGAATGTACCATGGACTTCCAAAAGAACCAACAGATCTGTCCTAGAAGAAGTGTAACCAGAGTGCTCCTTGGAAGCAAGAATGGCCGGGTTGTGTCTTATATATTTTGAACATGTTGTCAGGAGGGATCAATCCCTGAAGAAGGACATCATGTTTGTGAGAGTGTCAGGTCAACGAAAAAAAAAGAAAACCCTCAACCAAATGGATTGACATGGTGTCTGCAATAATGGACTTAAACATAAATAAGATCCTGTGCCTGGCACAGCATTGGGGAGTGTTTTATTTGTTGTACATAGGGTCACTATGAGTTGGACCCAACTCAGTGGCACCAAACAACAATAGCAGGGACTTTATATGGAATATGAAGTTTTGACAAAAGTTACATGACTATAGGTGGGCACTGTGACTCTTACACCCTTCTTGCCCACCCACCCCTATTGTGTTGGACACAGATTGAGTTGAGAGGAGGTTGAGTTCCCCCCTTGGCCACATAAATTGCCTCAGTAATTTTAACCCAGTCAAGGTGATCCTAGGCTCCTCTTGACAAAGAGGAATTCAGGCTAAAGCCAATTGCTTTGGCATTTTCACTGCATGTGACCCAATCTGATCTAGAGTTTCCAGAAGCTTCCTCCCTAGGAGATTATAGTATATATAAATGTGAGTCCTGGGAAAGCTACACAGTTGTTGTTAGGTGCTGTCGAGTTGGAGCCAGCTCATGGCAACCCTGTGTACAACAGAACAAAACTCTCCCCGACACTGTGCCATGTGCACCATCCTTTTGTGTTTGAGCCCATTATTGCAATCACTATGTTTCTTCTCATTTTGAATCATGCCACATCAGCTAAAGGAGGTCCCAGGGGCTTTACTTCATTCCTGTCATTAAGATCAACTCCACTTTGAGGAGACAACTCTTCCCTAGTTGTTTCTTGAATGCATTCCAGCCTGGGGGCTCATTTTCCAGCACTACATTTGACAGTGCTTCTCTGCTATTCATAAGATTTTCAATGGCTAAGTGTTTTAGGAGTGGGCTGCTGGGTCCTTTTCCCTAGTCTGTCTTAGTCTAGAAGCTCAGCTGAAACCTGTCCATCATGGGTGGCCCTGCTGGCATCTGAGATGCCAGCATAGCTTTCAGCATCACAGAAATGTGCAAGCCCCCATAGCACAAGTGACAGACATAGTAGCCCCCTCTTATCCATGATATCACTTTCTGCAATTTCAGTTGTCTTTCATCAATCACAATCCATAAATATTAATATTTGTCTTGATGAGAGAGACCACATTTGTATAACTTTTCTTGTAATATATTGTTGTAATTCATTGACCATTATTTATTATTGTTAATCTCTTACTATGCCTAATTTATAAACTTTATCAGAGGTATGTGCGTATAGGAGAAGATGCAGTCTACATAGGGTTCAGAACTATCCATGGTTGCAGGCATCCATTGAGGGTGGTGGGTTGCATAAGCATGGATAAGGGAGGACAACTGTCTTTATTTCTGCCCCTTGATTGAAGCCAGCCTAGAGCAACACCAGCTCAACACCACCCAGAAGATGGAGAGATGCCGTGGATGAGCCAACCTTGAAGCCATCATGTCTTAGACTTTAGGCGTGAATGTTTGTCCTTATCATTGAAATCAGTTTATGTCAGGTTTGTAGCCAAAACAATCTTTGTAGTTAGATAATCTGAGTCTCTCCAGGCTTTACTCAATGATTCATCCCACAGGAACACTGCAGTCTAGAAGAGAAGATAACCCTCTCTTAGGCAAGGGTACATGTCTTCCTTCAAGTGGGCAAACTGAGTTTGCAATTGCATTGGTTTGATCACTGGGAAATAACTATTTAGTGTTAGCCCCTCCAGAACTCTTTCAAATCATTTATTCTGAGGAAGTTTAACCAACTAAATTGCAATTTTCCCTGAAAATATATTTCACCCATGATCTGTACAATTAGACTGGGTTTACAGGAGACATTTCAAAGCATTTTCCAAGGAGGAAAGAAAGGAGAAGTCAGTGTTAATTTATTTAAAGTCTAGCTTATATAATACAATAAATATCACACTGTTTGTTATTATGGTAATTCCTCTCATTTTAATATTTCACATCCTGAGGATTTGTGTTGGTGGCCTTATTTTGTAGGAGTGTCCTGGGAAAGCTGTCCTTAACCCATGCTGTGTTCTCTAGAAATTCCCATACTAAAACCTGACAGGGAGGTCCCTAAAGAAGATGCAGCTATCTTGGTTTCAGGTGATTGTTTGGTCAAAACCCTTTCTGCAGCCTCATATTCCCCTGAATGTGACTCATCCTCCACACCTTTGCAGTATATCCATCAGAAGTGATGCAAGGTATTAGGACAATGAACCTGACACAGCTTGAGTTCCCATGGCATTCCAAATCTTTCAAACATTTAGACAAGGTCATCCAGCCTTCCTGCTACTGTGGATTTGCTATAGTGTCATGCAGAGCTTGACTCAGATCTTGGTATGATTATCTGGCAGGTAATCCAAGGCACTTTGCCTCCTGACTCATAAAAGCTAATGAATCAACAGCTAATGAAAGTCAACATTCTGAAATTCACAAAAGAAGGGTTATACATATTCACTTGCCATTGATTCATAGTTAATAAGCCTTACTCAAATTAAAACCAATTTATTCTAAGCATTAGAAAACTCTTTCAAATTGTGGTTTCCCAATCTAATCCTCTTATGAACTGCACATATGAATTTTGACTCTCACACACACATGCTCTATTATTTAGGAAGACACTACATTTAAAGCAAATGTATAAGGCACCAGGATCTCCTACACAGTCCAGACTTATCAACTCATATTGCTCAGAAACTAAGAAAAAAAGGTAGCTCGCTAGTGATCCAGCCAAAGAGTCAAGAGTTTGAAGTTTTGTCATTAATGGAATTAGTGAAATTATAATGCCAAATAACTTAAGTAATAATTCATAAGGATATTTTGAGGTGTCCAACAAACATGATTTTTAAGAAAACATTTTATTCTCCTGTTCATTTCTGGAGCATAAGGTCACCAGCCCTGGGTATAAGTAAGAACAATACATCTAGGCCAGTGCCCCAAATTGTAGGTGACACAACAAATGAGTCCTTTTCTCTGAGCCTCAGTTACTTCTCTTAGAGAATGGAGATAATATCTTTAAGACTGTTGAAGGAATTAAATGAGGTAATAGTAGATGATAATTTCTCTTCCCACTTTTCATCTCTTAGCAATACTTCAAGAGAAAGGAAACTGAGGTTTGATTTCCAACAGTTCTTGCGCCTCATGCATGCTTTTAGCTCCCCTGGGCAATTGTGATCCATAAACAGAAGTGTCCTGCAGAGTTATAAACAAGCAACTGGGACAAACTGATTCTGAAATGTTTTCTGACACAGTCAATTGGCTGCCAAAATTAAGCACGCACAGACTGAAACTTGTATCTGGCAAAGAAGCAGGCCAGAGATGCAGTAGCACACAGAAGCTTCACCTACCTGGACTTTGAATATATTTTCTCTTACAGTTTTATCATCACAGAGATTTTTTTCGAGGAAGCTTTGTCACTTACTATGTATAACTTTTAAATTTAAGGTGTTCTGAAAAAAAAAAAATTAATACCAAAGGCCAGAGTATGTTGCTTGAAATGGCAACCAAGTATCTTCCTGGACTCATCTATTCAATTCTCTTTCTTTTCAGGAGCTAGCTCATGTCTTTGGTTTTGCTCAGCTTGAGTTTCATTGTGAGTATTTTTATGACTTTGGGAACCCCAAGAAACAAGTGTGTTGAGAGAAGCATTCCAATACTTCTATGGTAAATGGTATCAGTACTCTTGCCACTCACTCACTAAGGGATTGCATCTCTCGGTACAGGTGACAATGTTCCAGGTAGTGAAGACTGCAACACTTGGCATCCGATGTGAAGGTCCCAGTGGTCTGGGGAGATTTCCCTAAACTCTCTACTGTGGGAACAATAATATTGCCTAATTTTCCATGCTGTCATGGGGACTGGGCAGAGGAAAGGACATGAAGTACCTAATACAATGGCCAGTGTATAAAGGCCTCACTTCTTCAGACTGCAACTACACGCGGGTGGAGGTGCTGCCTGTCTGCCTGGGTGTCCAGGATGGACTTGCCACCGTCAGCTCCACAATTACAAGTTTTGACACATACTATAAGAAAATCAGGGCTTTTTTTTTTTTTTCTGTCATGACGAGAGAGGTTTAATTTTCAAACTCTGTTGATGGGGAGACTCTATTACAAAAAATGAAAAGCAGTCCTAAACTAAAATATTTGAAAGACTTATTTTCTGTTTTATACGAAAATGCAGGTTTTTCAAGAATAAACATATTGTATTTACAAGTTTCACCCCTATTACACAACCAGTTGAACCAGTTACTTTTCATCAGGAAACTGTTATGCAAGGTCTAATATTCAAAGCAGTTATGTAAATAAACAAAGCAAGCTAAAGGCTTTAGGGTCTGGTGAACATTTAGCTTTATTGCAGTAAATCTCCCACATAGAACAGCAATCTTTTTTTTTATTAGAAATTTTTAATGTACAAGCAATTTTTAAATTGGAAAAGAAGTCCCAAAGACAATAAATACTGCTAATAAACAAAAAGGAGTATTTGGCTTAAAACTCCGCATAGTTTATCAGCAGTTGTACACAATAAACAGAGTTACATTGTGCTCCAAACAATCCATGTATTGCTTCATATTCTTGCTATCTTATTATTCTAGTCATTGGACCACAACACCAGACAACAGATTGAGCAAGTTTCGACAGGGGAGCTGCAGACACCTCATCCAAAGAGATACTTAAGGTGACACTACAAAGAGATTTTGCTCTACAAAGGGGACGCCACAAAGATATGCATTATTAGCGAATCATCTTCCCTGATGAAATGAAAATCTTCAAATTTTTTGAAATTAGAGATATTAAGGGTTTTGTTCATTGTTACCTAAGATTATCATTGCTCAACAATTTTCTGTTGTTGTTAGGTGCCATTGAGTCGGATATCATAGCAACCCTGCATACAACAGGTGAAACACTGTTGTCAGTGCTTCTCTACTGTTCATAGGGTTTTCAGTGGTGGATTGATTTTTGGGAGTCGGTTGCCAGGTCCTTCTTCCAAGCCTACAGCACCCGGCGTTCCCAGGCAACCTCCCATCCAAGTACTAACCAGGCCCAATCGTGCTTAGCTTCCAAGATCTGACGGGATTGGATGCCACAGGGCTATGGCTACAGGCCAACAATTTTCTAGCAGGGGAATAAAAGGTTAAAGTTTGACCAATTAAAATTTAGGTGGTAAAAATGTAGGCAGGTTGTCTTGAGATCAGCATTCAACTCAAAGCACCTTTTTATATGAGTGTGTACATTATGTGTGTATGTGTCTGTGTGAGTAAATAATCAAGGACTCTTAATAAGACCCTAAGATTCCAAAGTCTCCTAAGCAAGAAACTGAGAATGACATGGCTAGTGCAATGGCCGGGATATGAAAAGGCCTCAATCCCTGTCAGACTCTGACTATACAAACGTAGGTGCAGGCAGTGCCTGTCTGCTTGGGTGTCTGCAGTGGTTTACTACAGCCAGGCTTGCACTGCAGCGGTACCACGTACCAGGTGTCATGGTGTGTACCTATAGTTTCACCTACCCTCTGAGGCAGCAGGATTGCTTGAGCCTGGAAATTCAGGGACAGCTTGGGTTACATAGCAAGACTCCATCTCTTGGAAGAAAGAAGAAAGGAAGGTGGTAAAGAAAGGAAAGAAGAGAAGGAGGAAAGAAAGGAAGGAGGGGGGGAAGGAGGGAGAGAGAGAGAGGAAGGAAGGAAGGGAGGGAGGAAGGAAAGGAGGGAGGGAGGGAGGGAGAGAGGGAAGAAGGAAGGAAGGAAAAGTAAAAGAAAAAGAATATACCAAGCAGAGGTTTTTGAAACCTAATTACTTTGTAGTCAATACCTATAACCAGCAGATACTTTTAGACACCTGGAGAAACACTCTTTCTAACTGTTCTGGGATGTGCTCAGTGACCATTTGGAAATCTTAGTAGCTGTGCAGACTCTTCCCAAAGCACAAAAGATTGAAAGCATTATAGGAAAACATGAAGGAGAATGAGTATGACCTTCTGTGTGGACAAGACAATCATGGCAGCCGTTAATAAGATTTTACAATCGTTCCCCTAGATGTCTCTTTGACACAGCTTTAGGAAAGAACATCCTGGGTTAGGTGTATGAACCCAGTTCTTGCACTTCCAAAGAGTCCTACTTCCAGTGTTCACCATTTGGAAACAATAGAAATCTCAGCTGAGATAAGACTTAACCACAGAAGGGCTGACCAGGCGCTGTTCATCCAGGGTCTTTGTGAAGCATGTTAGACTAAGTTCCCTCGTTCTCAGGACAAGGCAGAAGGAAGCACTGAGACACTTGTTTTCTCACTCTTGGGTCAGATAAATCCCAATATCAATGCTGCACTTGTCTTACACATGAAGTAGAAAGTGACCTTCATTTCATTTCTCATTCTGTTTGAAACCTTATATTTCTTTCTTTCTATGATTGATACCAAATGTGGGTGACTCATGGCCACCTGAGCTCCTGTTGTGGGACTGCTTCCAAGTAAATCGTGAGAACTTACTTGGTAGCTGGTGTTAATGGCAGAGTTTAGACTGCATTGATCAAGGAAAGAATACTTTTAGATTGCTTAACCTTGGGAAGCCTATGCTGTGTTTGGAAAACAAATTGATCTCTGAGAGTCAAATTCAGTGATTTTGCTTAGCTTATACAGCAGCCATTCGCCTGCAGCTGTAGCCTTGTGGCATCCAATCCCGTCAGATCTCGGAAGCTAAGCAGGGTTGGGCCTGGTTAGTACCTGGATGGGAGACCGCCTGGGAACACCAGAAGCTGTAGGCTTGGGAGAAGGAGCTGGCAACCCCCTCCCAAAAGTCAATCTGCCATTGAAAACCCTATGAACAGCAGAGAAGCACTGACAATAGTGTTTCCCCTGTTGTACAGAGGGTCGCTATGAGTCGGATACCGACTCGACGGCACCTAACAACAACAACATACATCAGCCATTCCACACAACATCATGTTGTTAGGTGCCATCTTGTTAGGGTTTTCAATGACTGATTGTTCCAGATTTCTTGGGGAGTGGATTGCCATGTCCTTCTCCTGTTTTTGTGGTATCAGGGATGGAACTCCAGTCCTCAGAAACTGCAGAGCAGCACTCTACCAAGGAGCTAAATCCCAGCCCCCAAACACATTAGTCACAAAATAAAGAAACCTAAGCAGCCCTATATGATCTGAATGGCAGGATGAGCAGAAAGGAAAAGCCCTGAGGCAATAGATGAGGGCAGAAAGTGCTTGTGTGTTCATGTGTGTGCATCCATCTGGTAATGAATTTGAGATGAAAAGTCAAACTTCAAGACAAGGCTCCCTTATGATGTTTTGCATTTGTCTATACCTGCTCTCACCCCACGTTCCATTTGAATAAACACTGCGCTTTCAGCCAGAGATGAGTAAATCCAGCACTAGTCACGGCTGTCTTCTTTTGCCCAGAAGACCACACCCTTTCTCCCTTATGTTTCCTTATACTGTTTTCAAAAACTTCCAAGTCATCCCTGAGCAAAGCCCAGCATATATGGAAGAAGAGTTCTTTTAATAAGCTTCTAAAATTACCTGACAGTGGGGGTATTGACTCCAAAAGCAATCAGGCCTCAAAGAACTCTGCTTGGAATTTTCTCTAGCTTCAATGCAAGTTTTAATTTGAGAATCAGAAACAATCAACAATCATGCTAACCCCTCAGCCCTCAGGAAAGGCTTGACCCTCATGTGTTTGTACAAACTGGAGCAGACAGAATAAAGCTGATAACATGATTAGACAAAAGTTTGGACTTCTTAGTATTAATGACATACCATCAGCGTGGTACTGACCTGTCTTGCATTTCATTCTGACTTTGTTCTCACTTGTTTATTATTCTCAAGTCTGAAGCCAGGAAGTTGTTTGAGTACATAGTAGCCTCCCTGCTTTATCTGCAAAAGATTTCCAAGACCCCCAGGGGATACCTGAAACCTCAGGTTAGAGCCAAACTCTATAAATTACCTTTTTCCCTGCTATTCATTCTTACTATAGATTTAGGCAAACTTGGCATACAATTATTTTTCTTTCCTTATTAAGTCAACAGCTTTCACCTTTTCACTTAAGCTTAGCACTTTATGGCTTCTCTTTGACATATCTGAATTGCTAGCATCACTACTCTCACACTTTAGTGTCATTATTAAGTAAAATAAGGTTTATTTTAACACAAGCCCTATGACACTTCTACAGTTCTGTTGAGATGGCTAGTAAGAGACTGAGAGATGAGTAGCATAAACAATGTGGATACACTGGACCAAGGGAAGAGTCACATCCTAGGTGGGACAGAGCTGGATCATGGCAAGATTTCATTACACTACTCAGAATAGTAGAGGGCTGGGATTTAGCTCAGTTGGTAGAGAGCTGCGATGCAGTCTCTGAGGTCCTGAGTTCAATTCCCAGCACCGCAAAAATGGGAGAAGGGCCTGGCAATCCACTCCCAAGGCAATCCCGAAACCGTCAGCCAATGAAAACCCTATGAGGGTCGCTATGAGTTGGATACCGACTCTACAGCACCTAACAACAACAACAACAACTCAGAATAGTATGCAACTTAAAATTTATGAATTATTATTTCTGGATTTTCCATTTAATATTTTTTGGACCACAGTTGAAGATAGGTAAGTGAACTCAGAAAATGAAACTGCAGATAAGGGAGGGACTACTGTAATCATTATCACTTTTCTTCTTGAAATCTATTCTCGAGAGGTTGCATGAAGTCCCAACTTCTTCATTCCAACAAAGCTTGTGACCTTTTTGCCTCCCTCTGTAGGAAAGGAGGTTAAGTCATTTTTCCTGGACACATTACATGATGTGACTTGCTTCCCACTGTTCCATTTACATAATCTGTGAACCATTTACCATATTTATATCTCAAGGGAAAACAGAAATTCAATTATACTAAAATTTCCATCAGGGAATTTTATGATGAGTTAATGGTTTTTCTATTGCTTTTTACTTACTAGTATAATAATGTGTCAGAAAAAGCAAATCTGTGAGCATTATACAAAATTAACAAACTTTAATGCTAAAAATATATTTTCTTTAATGTAATCATCAAAATATGTATCAACTATTTGTTGAGCTTATAGATGATATTTTGAATAATTTATTTCAGCTTACAGCCAGCAAAACATCATGACTTAAGAAAGCACACAAAAATCTCTGGAAGTACATTCTGTGTGTGACCTTTTGTTTCATATCACAATTTCTAGATCTATCTTTAGTCAATTCCCTAGGAAACATTCTGTAAGATTTGTTTACTGTGAATGTGTGCTGGAAATATTTTGGTGAGGACTCTCCAGATCGACACTGTGAAAGAAAGACGTGATCTGAGCAGAGGAGTTGAACTTGATGCCTTTGCAAAAATGACAGAAAACTGGAGCGTCTCCCTCAGGAAGCTCTGGAGTGGAGGCCAGAGTTGTCTACCGTGAAGCCAGGGCAGCGGAACATCACCCACTTGCTCATTTCCTCCCTTCTTCCCCAGTCCTGCACCACTGACTGTGGAAGGAGACTTGTCTCCTCAAAGGGCAGCCCAAGACTGTTCTGGATAGAAGCGTGGATGAGCCTGTTAGCAACTGGGAAACAAGGATCCCAGCCCTGAACTTAGACTCTGGGTGGGTTTTCCCAGGGTGCTTTATAAGATCCTTTATACAATAGGTTACAACCTGGGTGGACAGGTGATCTGGGCAAATAGCCTGGGCAAATAGCCCAGGGAATTCACTGATCTCCATTAAACCTTCCTCTGCCTTCCCTGTGGGAACAAACAAACGAACAGTTTAAAGGCCTTTATTGGCTTTATTTGAGGTTCTAAAAGCAAGCAATCCTTCATTCCATGAAACAGAGTAAGCATTCCGATGGGCTGAGCAGAAGAGGTAGGTTTGTATAGATAGAAGAGGGCTGAAAAAAAGTAGAAACAAAAAACAAAAAGCAGATTCATCATTTCAAAATTACTTTTCTTGAACGGTGGGAACAGGGAGACAGGACCATAGAAAAGCAACTGGTTAACACTAGGTTAATTCAAGTTACTTTTTGTGGGGGTAAGGATTAAAGCAGAGGGAGTTTCGTTATCACGCAAATGAAAACTGACCTATTTGGGAAATTTGGTTGTTTTCTCTCCCGATTTCTTGGAAAGTCAGATAACAACTTATTTTTTATTCAGTGATGTGGAACTTTAGCATGAGTGATTCCATTCTTAAGTTATCATGATTATTATTATTGTTATTGTTGTTGTTATTATTTGGAGTACTGGAGGTTTAACTCAGGGCCTTGCACATGATAAGTAAGTGTTCTACCAGTAAGTTGCACTCCTCCCTTTTTTATTTTTTTGTTTTACGACAAGTCTCACTAAGTTGCACAGGTTGCCTCTTGCCTTGAACGTATGATCTTCCTGCCTTAGCTTCCCAAGTCACTGTGATTGTAGACAGGCACCACAGTGCCCGGCTCCATTTTGATTGTTAGCCTGATCTGTTGAGCCCTAGTGTAGGAGACTCAAAGGAAACAACGTTGTTGTTGTTAAGTGTCATCGAGTTGTGTCCAACTCATAGTGACCCTCATCGGGTTTTCAATGGCTGATTGTTTCAGGATTGCATCAGGAGTGGACTGCCAGATCCTTCTCCCATTTTTGCAGTGCTGGGGATTGAACTTGGAACCTCAGAGACTGCAGAGCAGTGCTCTACCAACTGAGCTAAATTCCAGCCCAGGGAAACAATAGTATTGTAGAATTTTATTTAACACATCTAGGAGCCACAATGTTGTCTACCTAGAGACTTCAGTTATTTTACCCTTTTTTCTAGGGACACTGGTTATTTTATTCCTTTATCTAGGGTCATTAGCTATTTTACCCCCTTTTCTAATCTGCTACCTTCTACTGTCACAAAACAGAACTAAATGAAAGTAAGTGAACCTGCTACAGTTTCATGGATGTGGATAGACATGAGACACCTGAGGTAGAGACAAAGGACAGCTTATTTTTCACCACAGCACAGCAGCCAGAATATCATCATTTAAATTGGCTCCCCAGTTCCCATAAGATGATGCAAAGATGATACTTGTAGCTATCGCAGGTTATGACATAGTAGAAGCAGCTTGGATGTAGGCAACTCGAGTCTTCCACACCAGGCACTAAGCATGCCTGCCCTTGGTTCCAAAGGGAGTCGATAGCTCTGTCTTCCAACACTTTTTGCTGTATAAACATCCTTGAAAATGTAGTCTGGGATGAAGGCAGTCGGTGCCTCTCCTAGCTAAATGTGGACATGTACACATGCAAGAGAGCCATTAAGAACTGTCACTAAGCAGTGCTCACCTCGTCAATTAATGTGTGTAGAGAAAAGGCTACAATAGTAGTTAAAAGCATGAGGTCTAAATCAGACTATATGAGTTTTAAACCTACTTATATTACTTAAAAGAATGTGACTCGAGGCAAGTTCCTAACCTCTGAAGCCTCTGCTGTGAAATGGAAATAGTAATGGTACCAGTGGCACATGGTCATTGGATATAAGGAGAAGCCACACAAAATTTCTCCTGCAGGAAGAAGGTGCCTAGAACACGCTAATGTGGTCATTATGGGAGTCTGGGCACAGATCAGCTGCCTGGCTGTTTTCCCCAAGTGTGTCAGAAATAGGAAAACAGATTTTTCTCAAGTCTTTAGCTAAAAGAGAAGGGGTGGTTCACCCATCACATTCTCTGCCCACCCCTCTCACCAGTGTGTGTATGTTCCTATTTCCACACCACACAGCCAGGTCTTTTCCCTCAGGTTTGGCTTGAGCTAAGTACATAGCCCGTGCCCTGCAACACTGTAACTCTAGCAGTTTCATAAATCTAAAGCTCTCCTCTGACAGCCAGCCACGAAGCACAAGCCCACCCTCCTTTTAACCTGAAACCACAAGCCTAGAGTCCATCATCTGTGGACTCAGTTCCACCCGGCAACCTGGGCTGTCCTCAGCTGGAAAGAAGGTATATGGAGATCTCTAGGCACATTACACATGGACTCAGAATCAATATTTTAAGCACCCTCATTCTGTCCTCTGGGGTGGAGGTGACCCTCTGGGCTTCATCAGTAAAACAGGACATGTAAGAGCTAAATGCCAGATGGCATATGACAGCTGCTAACTTTCATGGAAAGGGGAGAAGTCTCCATGTAGGAAATTGGTCTAAAGTGGCAGAGAACACAGAAAGAATAGATGGGTGTCTATGTCTGTTAAACCATTAGCTCATACATACATCCTTTATCTCCTGGACTCCCAAATATGTAACCCCCCCACCTCCTCCTCCTCCAGTCCGGTTGTGACACCCTTCCTCCTACCCAAGCCGTTGCAGGTGTTTGGTGTCACATCTCACCTCAACCTCTTGGGTTGGGCTCTCACCTGCGTCTTTCGCCACTTTCCCTTCTGCCTCATTCCCAATGATGGGCACTGTGGGACCTGAAATCGCTGTAGACTGCTGGAAGTTTGGAACCACAGGCCCCGCTCCTAAGCTCTGAACTAGAAACTGAATTTTAACCACCCCCTTGGGTGATTAAAAGCACCTTCAGTCCACTTGTTCTCAAATTTGCCTGCATACTGAACTCATCTGGGTAGCTTATAAAACAAAACAAAACAAAACAAAAACAAAAAACCAAACAACAAAAAAGAACCAGATGTTTAGGCAGTCCCTGCAACAGTTCTGATTTAATCGCTGTTGAGAAATAACCTGGGTACAAGAATTTTGACATTTCCCCAGCTGATTCCAATGTACAAAGTAAAAAACTACAGCTCTAGTATATGTCTTATCTTTTAAAAAGTAAAATAGAAAGAAGAAAAAGAAAAAGGTAGTCCACGACATTTTCTTGGTCTGATTATTTATTTTGCCATTTCTTTGCTTCTTTCTCTTCACAGGCAGTAGGCACTTTTTTTTTTTTTTTTCTTCCCTATCTTGATTTCCCTCTTTGCCACATCCCAATCTGACTTCTGTTTCATTAGATTACCAAAATTGCCCCTGCTAAACTACTGGCTAATGAGCACCTGAGTTGGATTCCTTACCAGTTGACTTGTTCAACCACCAATATGGTGGACCCATTCCATCCCTAGATTCCACATTTGACCCAGACTTCTTCCCTGAGATCTCTCCACCTGAGTGTGTGGCATCCCCACTCAGTGTCCCATGGGCAGCTCCATGTCTGAAGTGGATAGAAATGCCATCTGGTCTCCTGCCCCATGTCAGTCTCTTAAGGAAGATACTTCAAAGGGATGTCCCTTTTCTTTCAACATCCTTACTTTCTCCAAACATTATAAAGGCCACATCAAAGCCAAATTTCAAGTTCAGGTTGTCTGTATAGCTTGTTTGTATTGCAGCAGGAATCTCATAAAGCTAAAGGATTTTGACAGACTGTTAGGTAGGAAAATGTCTTTCATCGGAGATTTAATTATTCCATTTCTATGAAGTCTGATCTATGAAATTTTTGCTACAAATAATCCATCTCATAATTTTATAATGAAATAAGTATATGCCAGAAAATAGCTAAAACAACTTGTTTTTGATGGCCTGTGGCCATACAGGAAAAAGAAAAATAGAAGAGTACAAGAAAAAGGTAGGCAGGGAAGGTGGAAGGAAAGGAAAATCCTCTGAACCTGCAAAGTTAGAAGCAAACTTTAGAAATAGTCATTTTCAAGGGCTAGAGCATGTTTCTTAGAAAGTGTGAATTGTAGTTTTATTTGCTTTAAAAAGCATCATGTTGCCTTAAATAAAGTCAGTGGAATATAATGCTATCAATTTCCTAGCTAAAATGTTGTTGTTGTTGTTGTTGTTAGTTCTATCAAGTAGACTGACTCATAGCGACCCTGTGTACAACCGAACAAAACACTCCCCGACAGTGTGCCATGCCTGACACTATGTCAGTGCCTCTCTTCTATTCATAGGGTTTTTGATGGCTGATTGTTTGCTTTGGGAGAAGGCTGCCAGGTCCTTCTCCCATTTTTGTGGTATTGGGGATCAAACCCAGGACCTCAGAGAGCACACAGCAGCACTCTACTAACAGAGTTATGCAGAGATGTTACCATTGGGAGAAACTGGAGGGAGGGTAGACAGGACCTCTCTATGATTTGTTTCACCTACATCTTATATAATATGTATAATATTATATAGAAAATAATTCAACCATTTCAAAATAAAGTTTAAAATATATCTCTGAATAATGCAACAGATAATAAATAAATAGATCTAGATAGATGAATAGAAAGATGGGTAGACAGTAGGTAGATGATAGAGATTTTCCTTTACTCAGTCTTTTCATCCACTACAATAACTTGCCTGGTTAGTTAATTATCTTCTCATTTCATTTCATGTTTCATCCTGAAACATTAGGAGTTATTCTTAGAATCCTCTTCTTTATCCCTGAACAGCAAACATAGTAGTCGTGTTCTTTTGTGTATTGGCAAAGGCCTTTACTATAGCCATAAAGGATAATGGTTTTATCTAATTCTGTTATTTTTTTTAACCAAAGTTATAAAATTTTAGCTCTACCTAAATGTTGCCAATCAGGGTAAAGTGTATCTCTACCATGACTTACACAAAAATAGGTTAAAAATGTGCCTTCATATTTCTCTGTATAATATAAGTTATTGGTTTATCTTGCCTACCATAGACTCTGAACATGCAAAATGAAGTAGACAGTGTCTGTTTTCTTTCACTTTTTACATTCCATAATAACATACCTACAATTTACTTAAAAGTGAAAAATGTTACTTTATTTTTTCATTAAATTATTTTAAAAATACAAATGTGAAGTATCTTTTTAATTTTAAAGTAATGCAATATATAACTTTTTCTTGTTGTTTTTCTGGTTTTTTTTTTTTAAATCATTAAGCTTTTTACTTTGAGATAATGGTAGATTCAAGTGAAGTTGTGAGGAATAACGGAAATCCTTCGTAATTTTTACCAGTTCCTCCCAGTGTTACCATCTTATAAAATTTAGTACACCGTCACAACCAGCAAATTCATATGGATACCACACACTGATACTGTTCAGATCAGCCTAGACTTGCCCATGTTTGTGAGTGTGTGTTTATTTCTATGCACAAACGTTCTCTATTTTTTTCTTCTGTTAAGATTTCCACCCAGTGGCCATCGGGGTTTATTTGTGGTTGTGCTACTGGTGATAGGAGATAGAGATTTTTGCCCCAGAGATCTGAACCCACCCTGGAGTGTGCTGTTTCCCTGTGATAGACAGAAAATGTTCCATTTGAAAACTGCTCCACAAAGTGTCATCAGCAACTGCATTAAACAAGGGACAGTTCTGGAGATTTTCTGTCTGCCTTGGTCTTTTATTGCAGGGCTTTGTGTGCAAAAGGGCCGGCTTCTCTCTCATCTTCTCTCCCCCACCCCCCTGTTTCCTTTCTATTTGTTTTTTAACAGATAAACTAAGAGCAGTCTTTGGAAAAATCACAAGTTTAGGAAGCAAATCTACTCTTCAGAGAATTATGAGTAAATGATTAACTTGGAGGAAACTGTTTAATGATAAGTACTAAAAGATCTAATCTTTCGAAGGAACAAATCTGAAAAATGTTTAAGTAATAGATTAATTCTGTAATACAAAGTGAAAAACATGAAATTATGATAGATCCAGTTGCTATAAATCGGGCCTGGTCCAACGGCACCTAACAACAACAGGGAATAAAAATGAAGAACTTGGGCTGGGAGCAGTGGTGCACACCTGTAATCCCAGAGACTCAGGAGGTGGAGGCAGGAGGATCGCAAGTTTGAGACCAGAGGCAGTCTGCGTAATTTAGCCAGACCCTGTCTTACAAAGTAACAACAACAACAAAAAAATGGGCTAGGGGTACAGCTCAGTGGCCCAGCACTTGCAAACCACTTGCAAAGCCCTGGGTTCAACCCCCAGTACCGGAAAAAAAAAAAAAAAAAAAAAAAAAAAGGAAGAAGAAGAACAACTTACTGGCTGTGAACAGCTGTGATGAGTTCTTACATTTCTGATAGTATCCTTACCTTATATGAACACACACACCCCACACACATCCACACCGGCATGCACCCACATACACTCACACTGCTGTGTATGTTGTTGTTGTTAGGTGCCGTCGAGTCGGTATCCGACTCATAGCGACCCTCTGTACAACAGGGGAAACACTATTGTCAGTGCTTCTCTGCTGTTCATAGGGTTTTCAATGGCAGATTGATTTTTGGGAGGGGGTTGCCAGGTCCTTCTCCCAAGCCTACAGCTCCTGGTGTTCCCAGGCGGTCTCCCATCCAGGTACTAACCAGGCCCGACCCTGCTTAGCTTCCGAGATCTGACGGGATCGGGTGCCACAGGGCTACAGCTGCAGGTGTGCTGTGTATGTACACACCAAGAATTCACACACAAAGAGGAACAACCCACACATACCCCACTTGGGGCAGTGCTTTTCCAAAACTGCAGATACTGTAGCTCCTATACTACATGGGATAAAGGGATTGTTGTTGGCAAATCATGGAGGTCAGTGATTATTCTCTCAGGAAAAAAAGATTAGATGTCATATTTTCCTCTCTTTTAACACAAATGGCAGAGAGTTTAGAAAAATAAGGTGCTTAAATCTTGTTAGGATAGGTAATCTCAAGCTACCTTCACAGCAAAACTCGGGTTCTGCTTACTCCAGCTGCTTTTCCATCAGGGCACATTATTGTCACTTAACACATTTTCCCCCAGGGCTCTGCTCTCTCCACACTTCCTGAAGTAGATATTGGTGAAAGGAAAAAGTAGAAAGACATACTGAAAAAGAACAAGTGGGTTACAGAGGACTATTTGTGTAAACCTGTCCATCTGAGTCTCTCCATTTCTGACTGATCTGAGAATTTCTGTAGCATAGCTGATGGATTCAGTAGCCCCCCCTTATCCATGGGAGATACAGTCATAGGCCTCCAGTGGGTGCCTGGAACCACAGGTAGTTCTGAACTCCATATAGGTTTTTTTTCCCTATGTATATGTAGTTATGATAAAGTTTATAAATTAGACACAAGAAGAGATTGACAACTATAATGAATTATAAAATAGAACAATTATAGCAATATGCTATAAAGAAAGATTATGCAAATGCAGTCTCTTTCTCTCAACATGTCTTGTACTGTAGATTTTGGCTATTTTAGCACATGATTTTTTCCTTTCCATACTAAGTAGAAAATTTTCTCCTTTTCCTTTAAAGGAAATGCTTTACAACTTCTCTTGGGCATATCTGAACTGTCATTGTCACTACTTGGGGGATCATTGTCAAGTAAAATAAGAGTGACTTGAACACAAGCACTGTGAGTCCATAACAGTTGATCTGCAAACTGAGGCAGCCCCTAAGTCACTAACAAGTGGGTAACATATACAGTGTGGATACATGGGGCAAAAAACGATTCACATCCTCCATCGATGCAGTGGGGCAGTGCAAGATCTCATCACGTTACTCAGAAGACCACGCAGTTTAAAACTTATGAATTGTTTATTTCTGGAATTTTCCATGTAATATTTTTTTGGACTATGGTTGATCACAGGTAACTGAAGCCACAGAAAGAGTTACCATAGATAAGAAGGGACTACTGTGTTAACTATAGAAAACAGACCTGCTGAGTGATAGAGTCTCACGAGGCAGTATGCCACATGCCACTCAGTGTGCCATGTCCTGATCTTTAGCGCTGTGAGCCTTTGTTGTTTTATGCCACAGCTTTCAATTGAAAGCAAAGTGAGAGAAGTCTCAGACTTCCTCAGTCCCAGGGATCTGCGAAGCAGGACTGGGAATATTCTTCCTCCCCCTGTGAAAGGGCTTTTTGGTCAGAGAAGGTATTCTGGAGCGGCTTTGTTCAGACCCAGGTGTTCTGAAACCTGCAGAGAGGTTCACAGGATGGAAGCAAATGAGGGAAGTGGATTTTCTCATTGCACTCAGCAAAGGACACCCCGCTAGCAGCAGGGTTGTGAAGGCCACACACTGAAGTGCATCAGGCTGTACTTGAGCAGTGGTGGCAGAGAGACTGCCTCAGCAATGACATCTCCTCTGATCTGAATTTGTCAGCAGGAAGTCATGCTGTACTCACAAACAGATGACCCTTTAAAAGCCATCCATTCCCCTTAACTCAGAACCACATGACAAAGAGCAGTCTGTAAGCCAGCAAAATCTTTTTCCACTTATGCAGACACAGGGGACTTTCCTGGCCACGACAAAGCCAACCATAATCCAACCCTTGCCACGTGGGGTGTGGGAGTCACAGGCCTGGGCTTCCCTCCTGGTTTTGGTGAGAACCGGCTGACCAATGCCATGGGCCTGTTTCTAATTTTCCCAGTTCACCCAGTTTCAGAGAAGAGCCCGGCTCTTCCTCAACCTGGCAGCATCCTTTGGTAGAAATGTGGATTTTGGAAAGCAACCCAGAGCAGCAATCAGAACAAAAGGTATCAGGCGATGAAGACTTCTTAGGTGGGGACAGAAGGCAGAGAAAGCACCCTCTCTCCACACAGCACCTCCTCCTGATGACTCAGGCTCTGGTCTGAAAGACTCAGATTCCTGGCTCATCTCTCATTTACAGCACGCTGAGTCATTTACACTCATTGCTCTGGACACATAAGCCAGCCAGATCCACTAATCAATCAAAGCAAAAGCCCTTCAGTTTGCGTGTCTCTCTAGCTGAAAAGTGTGTCTTTCAAGTGATGGGGGCTATAGAGAGGCTAGAGAATCAAAGTCTAGTTTTCAACTTATCCCTGCCTGGATAGCGGGACACATTCCCATCATGCCAGGTCCTGAGATGTTTCATGTCAGTGTGGAGCCCAGGGGGAAGCACTCAGGGGTCAGGGTGGCATCACAGCTGAGCCATTCATCCTCTTGCTCCCAGCTACTATACCTCTGTCCCTGCCAAGGAGCTGGCAATCTGTTTTTGAAGCCATGATCAGCAAATGCATGTGTGTGTGTGTGTGTGTGTGTGTGTGTGTGTGTGTGTGTGCGCGTTCGTGTGCATTTGCACACACACCTCTCCTGCTAGTCTACAGCTTTCTATAGTCTCGAGAGCTAGTCTTTGATCCTTCTTTGCAGTGGCTCAATGTTTATTTTCTTGCTTCTATGAAATATATTTTTAAAGTATATTTCTTCTCTGATTATTCTCAAATATGATAAGCATTTAATTTGCAAAAATGCTTAATACCATAAGAAACTTTGGGGGGGTGCTTGGGGGTGGAAACCAGGGCCTCACACATACTTTGGAAGTGTTCTACCACTGGGCTGCACTCCCGGCCCAGTTAAAAAAAAATTTTTTTTTTTTAATTTAGAGACAAAGTCTCACTAAGTTATGCAGGCTGCTTCTAGCCTCAAACTCACAATCCTCCTCCCTAGCCTCCTGAGTCTCTGGGATTACAGATGTGTGCCACCATGCCTGACTCCATGGGAAATTTTATAAATGCTCAGACATACTACTATAAAATTTTGATTACTGCTTTAAGTAAATAGGAAGTGAAGTATAGTGGTTAAGTGTTAAGGCACGAGAACAAGACTCCCTAGATACAAACCTAATTTTGCCACATATTAGAAATACAATTTTGGTCAAGTTACTTGTTGCTAAGTTATCTTGTACCTGGATTTGCTCATGTTTTAGAGAGGGTCTTACACTAGTGCTCACAGGGCTGCTGTGAAGATTACAGGGCAATCCAGGCAAAGGGCTTAGAACAATGCCTGGCATATGTAAGTGTCCAATGGACCTATTGTCCCATTACTGTTTACTGACTATTAATGACTCAATCACTTGTGTGCACACACTTAAGTAATGATTCACTGTTGATAGCACTTCACTATTTTCAAACAATAATCATATTCATCATGCTATTCCAGTCCTTATCACAGCTCTCCCACAAGATGCGCAGACTGTGTTATCTGAGTTTACTGGCTAAGAAAATAAACCTCAGGGAACTTAACTTCTTTGTCCAATGGCACAAAACAAATTTCAGAGTCAGAATTAACCCTGGCTTTGTTACCTTTGGACCAATATTTTTCCTGTAGCTTTGAGTTCATCAACATATGAATGATTTGCTGTTGATGTTACTTATAATTCTGAGCTTTATTTTCTATATAGTAAGATACCCTTTAGTGTTCACATAAGGAAGTTTTTCCTATTTTTCATGTAAGCAGAAGAAAACTACTAAAGTAATTCATACTTCCAAGTGCAACAATGATTTTCAATGGGCCACCATCTTTTGATAGATGAAAAGGATAAAGGCAGTGGGTTGTAATCAGAATTTTAAAAGAAAAGCTGGGCATGATAATCCCAGCACTTGGGAGGCTGAGGCAGAACAATCATGATTTGTGGCCACTTTGGGCTACATAGTGAAATCTAGGCCAGTTTAGAATATATAACATGGGGCCCTATCTCAAAAACCAAAACAGAACAAAAAAATTTACATAAAAAATGAAATAGGATAAACTGTATTAGGATGGAATAGAAAATATCAAAGTGAAATATTTTGTGAAACTCTTAGTTCAGTTAATTTTTTGTTTGTGTGCACATTAGGTTGTAATGTAAAATGTAAATGATTTTAAGTGTATCTTTCCACATCCACTAAGAGGGATATCATTTATTTAAAAACCTAATAATAACAATTGTTGGTAAAGATGTGAAGAGATTGGAATGTTCATTCACAGGCAGTGGGAATGTAAAATAGTGTGGTTGCTATGGAAAAGATTTTGTCAGTTCTTCAAATAAATATAGGATTATTATATGATTTAGCAATTACATTCCCAGGTATGTACCCAAAAGAATTGAAAACAAGTATTCAAACAAATACTTGTGCAAAAGTGTTCACAGCAGCATGATTCATAATAGCCAAAAGGTGAAATAAATCAATGTCATTAGCAGATGAATAGCAAAGAAAATTTGGTACATCCATTCAATGGAATATTACTCAACCATTAAAAGGAATGAAAGTGCTGCCAGGTTTGGTAGCACATGCCTGCAATCCTAGAATTGGAAGACTGAAGCAAGAGGATGGTGAGTTTGAGGTCAGCCTGGGCTACATAGTAAGACTGTCAAAAAAAAAAAATGAAGTACTGATACATGCTATAATATGAATGAACCTTGAATACATTATGCTAAATGGAAGAAGCCAAATACAAAAAGTCATGTGTTATATGATTCTATTTACATAAAATGTACAGAAGAGGTATATCTGTAAAGACAAAAAGCAAATTAATGTCCATCAGAGGCTGGAGGGGCACGGATCTCAGGGGCTAGGGGTGGGTGACTGCTTAAGGGATATGAGATGTCCTTTTGGGATGATGAAAATGTAGAAGTAGACAGAGGTAGTATGTGAACAACATCTTGGATGTACCAAATACCACTAAATTATACACTTAAAGTGGTTAATTTTACGTTATGTGAATTTTATCTCAGTAGTTTAAAAATGAGAAGCATCTGTGTTTCTGGGCTATAGTCAAAAGCATTTGACAGCCACTGGACTAGTGGGTCACATTTGGTCCAATGTGCCTGCCCTCCAGGTGCAGCACCAAGATCCCTCCACCTGTTTGAACCCTGCCAGAGAGAAACAGAACACCTGCTTCTCCAGCTTCCATACCTAACTTGCCCTTGCTGCTTAACAAAGGGACATGGGTTTTGAGAGAAAGGCCACTACCTTCCTTGGATTTTCTTAAAAGCACAAGGGAATCATGGAATCCTTCCACCCTGAGAGCAACACAGCAGGAAAGGCAGTAGGTTGACAGAGAGTAGTAAGCAGTAAGTATGGGATTCAAGGTCAAATCCAGATCCAAACCCCAGTTTTACCATATGCTTAATCTGTGATATATGATGAATAAATACATCCTATAGTTTCTTCATGTTCTAACTTTGCATTGTTGTTGTGAGAATTAAGTGAGATAACATATGTAAAGCTTGCAGAACAGAGTAGGTGCTTAATAAACAGTCACTATTATTATTATTGCCTGCAGCTGTAGCCCTGTGGCATCGATTCCTCAGATCTTGGAAGCTAAGCAAGGTTGGGCCTCATTAGTACTTGGATGGGAGAGCGCCTGGGAACACCAGGTGCTGTAGGCTTGGGAGAAGGACCCGGCAACCCACTTCCAAAAAACAATCCTCCATTGAAAACCCTGTGGATAGCAGAGAAGCACAACAATGGTGTTTCATCTGTTGTGTATAGAGTCGCTATGAGTCAGATACAAACTTGACAGCATCTAACAACAACAACATTATTATTATTCCAAAACTTCATCCATTCTAAGTCCTACATTTTTTCATGTTTTGACATCTACAGAAAACAGGATATATCTTGCAATTGTAAGTAATTAATAATTTTATTGGTCTCATATTTTAATCTTGCTCAGTGGTACATCTTATAATTGATCGCATCTGAGATTCAATGAAATACAGAATTCAGATAAAAGTGCTCTAGAATAGTGAGTCTCAACTCTAAAAGACCTAAAACTCTCTTAATTAAAAGTACTTTGTAATTCCCCTCAACTAGCCTGGAGTAAAATTTATACTTAACATAGTCAACTTACACAGGTAAGTTTAAATTGACCAATTTACCACTCTGACAGTCATGTAAATAAGAAATAGGAAAGTAATTTCTATCAAAAAAGTACATATATCAATATGTAAAAACTTGCAAATAATAACAGAAGATATCATGAAGTAAATAGATATTTGTTTCTATATGAGAAGCCACTCTGAATGTATCAGCTACAAAAAACAGATTGAATCTGAGTGTTTTGTTGATAACTCATGAACTCATGAACTCATGAACACCGTGAGTGACATTAGTGAAGTCAGTTTTGAAATAGTAAAGAACTCTAAATACTGGACAAAACAATTCTTTCTTGATTCTCATGGCAGTTCCATTCTTAAAAATTTCATTGTATATTAAAATGATACACAGAATACTTTGTAATTATACCCAAAAACTGAGCTTAATTCAAAGTCCATAATCATTAATAAAATACAGGTTTTTCACTTACACATGAATGCCTAGAACTATGTTCGAAAATCACAGGTACATGGGACAACTCACTGGCACATGAATTTTTTTCCCAACCCTGTGGGTTCTTACTGCTCTATCCCACAAACACTGGTTGAACCTCCTGATTGTGACCACTAAAACTGTGCCCCTCCAGATTCACCAAACAGCTCCTAGGACCACATGTTGTTGTTGTTGTTGTCAGGTGCCTTTGAGTTGGTATCTGACTCATAGCAACCCTGCATACAACAGGTGAAGCTCTATTATCAGTGCTTCTCTGCTGTTCATAGGGTTTTTAATGGCAGATTGATTTTTGGGAGTGGGTTGCCAGGTCCGTCCCCCAAGCCAACAGCACCTGGTGTTCCCTGGTGGTCTCCCATCTATGTACTAAAAAGCGCCTCTTCTCGCTGGCTCCCTTCAGCCATAATGCAGATTCCCAGGTTCTTGAACTATGAAGGGGCTCACCTGTGCTGACCAGTGCATCAAAAGCAAATTAAATTTACTGCACATGAAATTACAAGACCTTCCCAACCCTCAAAGACAACCCCCACCCCATGCTGCTTGGATGTAGGATGAAGGTGTGTGAATAGGGGATGAGAGAATTCCTGACACTGTCATGCTCCCTGCGACTCCACAGCCATGCCTGATGCAGGGTACACCACGTAAAGATGGAATATGGTAATTGTTCAAAACATTAGAAAAATCTGTGATGCTCCACAAATTTTAGATAATGTTTTTATCACTAGCCAAAAACATGGATATGAAAGAAAATTTAATTAAAACAAAGTATGTGGTTTAGATGTAGTTCATTCTGGGGTTACTGGAGGAGGAGTCTAGTCCTCAGCATGGTGATGTAAAGAGCTGGGGCCTAGTGGGAAATCCTTAGGTCCCCGAGGACGCACCCTTGGGAGGGATTAAGGCAGTTTTCATGGGATCCCTGAGTCAGTTCTCACAAGAGCGAATTGTTACAAAAGCCTGAGCCTGACCGCCATTCTCTCCAGCTTCCTGTTTTGCCATCTCTTGCTCCCCCAAGCACTCCAACCAAGATGCCACCCATAGTAATGTCCTCATCAGAGTCCAAACCAATGAAGCCACCTGATCTTGGACTTTCAGTCTTCAAAACTATAAGCGAAATAATCCTCTTTTCTTTATAAAGTTAGCCCGCATCAGGTATTTCATTATAGTAACAAAAAATGGACTAACACACAAAAGGGGGTATGTGATGCATCAAATTGATGCTCCAGTCAATGGAATTCCTACTGGTGTTACTCTCCAATAGTTTCTGCAGTCCTTAACACAATGTATCTTTAGGGTGCTGAAGACCTCGAGAGGGGATCTACATGTTACTAACTTAACTGATTATAAAAATAATTCTGGCTTGCAAATTATCAAGCAGAAGTTGTAAAGATAGTTTGAGGACTAAGGACAGGTACCTCACAGAATCCTGGGAACAGAATTTTTTCCTGGTAATAAGGAGAAAAATATGCCAATTACTAGGATGACAGATAAAACACTGAATAGATTTTCTTTAAATCCAATGGCACTCTTCCTTTAAGTCTGCTAACTTCTTCTTAATCCTCAGTAATAGAGAGATCTAAGTAGCAGATGGCTTTTTGGTTTTATTGGTTTCCTTTCTGCAGTGAACAAATATTTTTCTCAAAAGGAAAATACACACTGCTTGTAGGTGGCTGTGTGGACAGTTTTAAAAGGATGGATACATTATTTCAGAAAAGCATGTACTAATCCTATGATAATTAGTAACTACTAATACAACTGCCACAAGACTCAAGGGAAAATTGGCTTGTTCAGAATTTACCAGTATTGAAAATACAGACCAAAAGTAAGAGATAGCCATTTCTTAAAAATGCATGCCTTTATAAATATTGTGAGATATACCAAAGACAGTGAGCAAATAAAATATAAAATAAATACATTTGACATAAAATATAAATATATAAATGTTTGCTTATATTAAAAAACAATGGAAGAATAACCAAAATAAATACAGATAAAATAAAAACTGTTGTAATGGTTAACTACAGAATGAGGGAGAAAATAAGGTGGAAGGGACAGAGAGGGATGCAAGATTTCTTTAAACATGTGGAACCACAGATATATTTTTATATATAGTATTATTACACAAAAAATTTTAACTCAAAGCAAAAATGTAAATTCTAAGCATCATCAATAACGTTCAGCAAATGAATCTAAGAATCTAGTTGTTGGTATAATCACAAAGAACACTTTACCTAATCACTTTAAATAACTCTTGTTGTTAGGTGCCATTGAGTTGGGTCTGACTCATAGTGACCCTATGTATTACAAAATAAAACAGTCCCTGATTCTGTGCCAGGCACACAATCTTATTTAAATAACTCTAGTTGGCTATAGGGCTGGGATTTAGCTCAGTTGGTAGAGCCTGCACTGTAGTCTCTGAGGTCCCAAGTTCAATTCCCAGCACCACAAAAATGGGAGAAGGGTCTGGCAATCCACTCCCAAGGCAATTGGGAGTCAGCCATTGAAAACCCTATGAGGGTCACTATGTCGACGGCACCTAACAACAACAACAACAACAACAACAACAAGTAGGCTATAAGCCTGCAGCTGTACCTCTGTGGCATCCGATTTTGTCAGATCTCAGAAGCTAAGCTGGGTCAGGCTTGGTTAGTCCTTGGATGAGGGACCATCTGGGAGCACCAGGTGCTGTGGGCTTGGGAGAAGGACCCAGCAACCCATTCCCAAAAAGCAATCAGCCATTGAAAACCCTATGAATAGCAGAGAAACACTAACAATACTTTTTATCTGTTGTACGTAGGGTCACTATGAATCCCGACACTGACTCGATGGCACCTAACAACAACAATAAGTAGGTTATAAAACAAGTGAAAGATGAATAGCTAATACTAATAATGTAATAGTAATTGTTAAACCTTTCTAGTAGTCATGTTGTTGGTGGGATTGATGGTATTATTCAGGAATTATTGTGTGTATGATGTGAGAAAAGGCAAAGAAATATATTTCTGTCTTTGAATATTGATATTTTTGCTGTAGGAGAAAAGAGATAAAGACAAATGATTGATTACTGAATTTTAAAGTGGGAACATCGGTATAAATCTCAGATGTATTTTATCTTTAAAAAGCAATATATGTTTCCCAGTTCTGAAAATCCTATAAATAATGACCAATCCAATGGTACTGAGCACCATAGAGCCCAGGTTGTATTTTCTAACTACCGTGTCTTGCTAAAAGGAACCAGAGATTAAGACATCTTTTTAAACCAACTATAAAAGAGTGTGGAAGAAGGACCTGGTAGCCCACTCCCAAAAAACAATCCATTGTAAACCTTATGAATAGCAGATAAGCACTGACAGTAAGCGCCAGGAATGTCACAGTGTCAAGTAGTGTTTCATCTGTTGTACATAAGGTCACTGTGAGTCAGACCCAACTCAAGGGCACCTAACAACAACAACAACAACATAAAAGAATGTGTCAAATATTAGTAAAAGATCATACTAAAAGGATTTGATATAAAGATCATACTAAAAGGATTAAACTCATATGGGCTAAATAGAGAACAATTTGAGCATCAGTAAAAATAGCAATACATTAGATTAAAACATATCTGGTATGTTCAGTGTTTGGTTATGTTTAATGACATAAACAAACCAAGTTATTTGAAAACTAGTGGTAAAAAGAGAATAATCACTCATTTACCCTGTCTTTCCAACATCAGCTTTACCTCAAAGAATCAAACAGGTGTTAAGAAAAATTTCTGTTTATAAAACTGTCCAACCTGATAAATGAAGATGGAATGAAAGAATATCATCATTTTGTATACCCTAGTAAATGAAATGAATGCATGTAATGATAATCAATGTAGATAATGTCATATAAAGGGTCAGTCAGACATTATTTACCTCCAGATAGAAGTAAAGAGTGTAATCTACGAAGAATTCTTGGGACTTGGGGAAGAGCTGGAGTCTAATCAAGCTTCTAGGTATAACCACCATTTTGTAGGAGGGTCAGAGAGAGGAGAAAGAAACCTGTGAAATGACACCATGATGATGTAAGTAGCCCATCACACTGCAAGGAAGTGTGCGGGACAGCTGGGTATGGTGGCATGTGCCTATAATCCTAGCCTGTGGGAGGCTGAGGCAGGAGGATGGAAGTGAGCTCAAGGCCAGCCTAGACTATGCAAAATGAGGCCCTGTCTTAAAAAATAAAAAAGTGTCCAGGACAAACAGCTCAACTTCTCAGTTTATGAGCAAAAGAGTGGAGCTGGGGAAGTGTGTGAGAGCTTAGAAGTAGATACCCCAATGGCTCATTCATCAGTCACTATTTATGAACTTTGTATCCTGATTCAAAGAAACACAAAAGAGCATGTATAACATTAAGGAAATGTGACTACTGACTGCATATTCGACAATATTGTGGCATTAATCTTTTGGGAGTGGTTATTGATGTTGTCGTTATGCTTGAAAAGGGAAGTCCAGCCAGGGATGGTGTTATACACCTGTAATCCTAGCACTTGGGAGGCAGAGGCAGGAGGATCGCCACAAGTTTGAGGACACCCTGGGTTACATAGCAAGACTCTGTCTCAGAACCCCCTCTAAAAAAAAAAAAAAGGAAAGTCCTTTTTTTTTTCAAACAGATATATTAAATGTACATAGATATTTCTCTAATATTCACAGATAATATGATATCTGAAATCTGGTCAAAAATAATTCAGAGAGGGAGAAGGCAGTGGGGAGGGATACACAGGAAAGAAGATTGACTATGAGTTGATGATTACTGAAGCCAGGAGGTGAGTACATTGGTTTATTGTTTCTACTACTGAACATGCTTGGAATTTTCCATAAAAAAATTTAAGTGATTCAAAACAAACATACTTTCAGTATTCCAAAAAGAAACTACCAACAATAGCAAACTTAAAGATAGATATATAGATAGATGGCCTAGAATAGCCCTAGGAAAATATTATAGATTTTCAGGATAATAGTTTTAAGAGTGAAAAACCATATGGTGGACAAAATGAATCCATCTAAGAAAGAAAATAAAACTTTTTGTACTATTTGTGGATCTGTTGGCTGACTTTTTGAAAAAGTCATTTAGAAAAATTCTTGCAAAGTAACTAGAGTATTCAATATGCCAAAAATTATGACAAACTATGAAGTTGGACTTTTACCAAGTTAGACATGCCTGAATGAGGTATATAATTTTCACTATAGCCAAGTTCATGCTGGAAAATTAAGTCACTCAAATGGATAAATGTGACAGCTTGTGTTATATTTGTACAGTAAGACATTTAAACAGGTACATTTATTCATACAGTTTCCTTTGAAATTAATGTGGAAAACACAAAAGAACTTATGCATGAACCCCTGACATCAATGTGTTCTTAAAGTGAAAGGAAGCTATTGCATTTCTGCAGATACAAGGAAGTCATTCATTCACCCATCATCTGCTAGCGTGCTGATCGCTTGAAAAATAGTCATTGAGATTGCATGAAGCTTAATAAAGCAAAACCTCTGAAACAATCCTCCCCAGACCCGCTGAGATTTAGCAAACTAAACTTCCTTTAATAGTATTTCCATATGCCTAAATAATTCCCCCCAGGATATTAACTTACCCAGTTACAAGAAGGAAGAAAAGCATACTATAATGTACATTTATGCACACAGTCACTTGGAAAACCATTAAGTGGTGCCACGTGGGTATGATGACATGTCAAAATGATGTTACCTTTATGCTTTTTTATTTGTAAGAGATACAGCCATGGCAAACATGCTGGATTGGCATTCAGATACTTCATATACAGCCAAGACCCTCCCACTTCTTAGCTGTGCAACACTAAACTGGTTCCCCTGTCCTCATCTATAAATAGGACTCCAGGTATGGAAGAGCAGAGTGACAAAGGGAGGTCTTACTATTTTTCTTTAAACATTCACCATATGATTTAATGGGCTGGGATTTAGCTCAGTGGGTAGAGCGCTGCGCTGCAGTCTCTGAGGTCCCGAGTTCAATTCCCAGCACCGCAAAAACAGGAGAAGGGCCTGGCAATCCACTCCCAAGGCAATCCCGAAACAGCCATTGAAAACCCTGTGAGGGTCGCTATGAGTCGGATACCGACTCGACGGCACCTAACAACAACAACAACATGATTTAATTCCCATCAGTTGAACTATGTTTGACTCCAACTTTCATCAATACGAGGTAAAACTTTTAAATGCCCATGAATTTTCAACCATGCTGTTCATTACTAGGATGCAAAAGCCAGTAAGAAGTGCTTCTTTCTTCAAAGTCCATCGGGTTCGCTAATGAGCAGACACAAAATATAGAACAATCAAAATGCTTTCATAAAGAATGTGCACAAATGGCCTCCTCAGGGTGGTGTGTGTTTGTGCTGGGCCTTAAGAAGGAATAGACAGTTATCAGGAGAGGAGTGTAGAGAGGAATGAGATGAACTGAAAGGACATTCAAAGCAAAGGAAAGCTCAGAGACAGAGTTTAAGAAAACCCAAGAACACTGAACAAATGCCCCCACGTGACTTATGTTAGCTGAGGCTAAAAAGGGTAAGTTGAGGACAAGCTGTGAAGGAAATTTCCTTAGCTGCCCTGCTAAGGAAATGGACTTTGTTCTACAGGCTCTTGGAGACCACTGGAGATTTTTCACCAAGGGCAGCTCATGATCAATTCACTATTCCATATGCTTGACTGATTGGTTAACTAATTGGTTGACCTTCATTGGCTGATCATCTACTGTTGCCAGTCACTGTGCCAACATGACCTGATTTTACTTATTCAGAAATATCATAGGCAGCTCTTCATATAGCACTGCAGGCACAGTTCCCCTTATGCTACTAATTTCAATTTTTAAAAACATAGCTTAAATTGCCTTTAATTTATGTTGCTACAATTTAGACGAGGTTTTACTTTAGATCTCACATGCCCAGAATCAGAAGAAACACTCGGCCAGATTATATTAATAGGAGCTCTGCTTCCAACTCTTTCAAGCCTTTAAGATCAATTTCTTTTCCTGAGTTATATATGATGTATTTGCTTTCTGAAGAAGTTCATGTACCTCCTGAATATGTCTAACTTATTCTCTGAGAATATCTGAACCACATGGAAGGATATTTCTTATTTAGAGCTAAAAAGCCTAGCTTTTATCTATCATCTTCAAACACAATACTGTACAAGTTATAAGCTTCCTGGAGATTACAACAAAAGAAAAACAGGAGAACGGCTGGTTTCTGTCCTGGAGGGCTGACAGTCTAGAAAGAAAGCCTGCACAGTCACAAGGGAAATGATGAAAATCATTTTGCTGAAAACATATTAAGGAGAAATTTGATTATGCCCTCCTTAGAACAATTTCTCAAAAACAAGTTTGGATATCTTTTCGGTGATTATCCTTCTAGAACACGCCATTGTGCCCCCATCAATGCTTTCAAGATAAAGTTTGCCAGGAAGGAATATTTTAAATATCATTTTATGTGGTAAATGCTATCATTCTAATTTTGAGCTCTTAGTGGCTGCTCTAATAGAAGCCTTTTTCTTCATCGAGTTCTCATGCTTGGGCACAGAAAATTACCTATTTTTCTCCTGTTTTTTATGTAGTCGTTTTTCCAGGTGCAAGTTCTGAAAACAAAGTCTGATAGTGAGAGTAGTCAGCAAAACAGGAAAGAAATGGGAGCAACTGAGTATTCTCTCAGGCCTACGTGTGGGGCGTTCACACTGATGGTCTCTGTGGTGTGCACATAGGATTATGCAGAAATAGATCATAAATGAGTAGTTCAGACCCACTGGTCCTTGTTTACAATTCCAAACTCCCCAAAGATCTAAAAACCAAGAACTTTTCTCATTCATTGGATGAAAAACCTGACCTCACCTGGTTTTTGGAAATATCACTTATTCTATTTAGTATGAACATATTTTGGTACAGAAATAGTAATGTGTTTGATAGAATGCTACATAACCATGCACTGAACACAAATAAGTAATTCATGCTTTATCACTGAAAAATTGGAGACATTCTGAATAACTTGGAAACATTCTATGTTTTTGTGGTTGTTAGGTACCACTGAGTTGGGACCAACTCATAATGACCTTCATAGTGCTTTCAGTGGCTAATTATTTCAGGATTCCCGCAGGAGTGGATTGCCATGTCCTTCTCCCATAATTCTATAGCAGTCATTTATTAAGTACTCTCCACGAACAAAGTTCTACCTATAGTACATCATTTGACCCTGACATGCCCTCTGAAGGAGAATTGCTATTCTCGTTTTAAAGACAGAGAAACTGAGGTCTGGCACAGTTACCAAATTCACTTAGGATCCCATAAGTAGCTACTACTAGAACAAAGATTTATACCCAGGGCTGTTAGAGTTCAAAACTCAAGTTCACCCTGCTCTGGGCCTTGTCCACTGCTCCCTTTTCCTCTTTGCCAGCCCCATAAAACCACCACCTCAATGGTGCAAAATGGTTTCCAGTGGCCTTCAGAGCCAAGAGCAAGGAAGGTACTGAGCCTCCACAAAGAACTCATTTCTCTAGCTGCCCCTCTTAGCTTTGAGTGGACAGGTTGTCAGTCTTACATTTTTATGCCAATTCACTGCCATCTAGTGGTTATGTCAAAATCAGTTTGGCATGAAATGCTAGGATGACATAGCAGTATTCCTAACAGGTTGGAGATTTGGTCTTTAGTTGTGAAAATTCAGTAAGATTTGTCGTAAAAGGACTTTAACCTAAGTAAATATGCATAGAATAAAATGTTATCATTTTTCGTATTCTTCAGGTAAAGAACCAGCACAATGGATGGGCTTTGCTCAGGCTTTATAAAATCTCTGGCTGTAAGAACTAATCTAAATGATCAGATTAAATCTCTGTGTAGGCTGTTTAGGAAAATAAAAGCTTTTTCTGAAAAGGTTTCCCCGGCCTTTCTCCAAAGACCATCAGTATTTTTTCTTCCCTAATTATGATATTTACAATGCAAATTGCTGGTTACAATGTACATTCTCTTTATGAAATTAAAAATGGTCGTTCATATCCTCATTTACATATGTTCCTCTCCAAGATAGATAACCTTTTATTCATCTTTGGCATCTTTGGTAACAATGATATAGTTTACAAATTCAAAGTTGGGGCAAAATAAATCCTTTTTTTGTGTGTTTGTGGTACTGGGGTTGAACCCAGGGCCTCGTGCTTGTATGCTTTGCAAGAGGTGTACCCCTGAGCTGTACCCCCAGACCATTTTTTGACATTTTTGAGATAGGGTCTCGCTAAATTATGCAGACTGCTTCTGGTATTGAACTTGTGATCCTCTTGCCTCTGCCTCCAAGTTTCTGGGATTGCAGGCGTGCGCCACTGCGCCTGGTGGGACAAAATAAATCTTTTTTGTGTGTGTGGTACTGGGGGCTGAATCCAGGGCCTCGCGCTTGCGTGCTCTGCAAGTGCTGGACCACTGAGCTGCACCCTCAGTCCATTTTTTTACTTTTTGAGACAAGGTTTCGCTAAATTACGCAGACTGCCTCTGGTGAACTTGCAATCCTCCCCTCTCCGCCTCCCGAGCAGCTGGGATTACAGGTGTGCGCCACTACGCCGGGCTCAAAATAAATCTTAATATTGATCATCAAAAGAAAAACTTTTAGGCATTGTGTATTTCATTTGAATATTTCTTGAACTTATGGAACTCCCTTAAATAGATTCAAATACAGATTAGGCAGTTTTGAGTTACTTAGAATCTAGAGAAGGGAAATTGGTAAATGTATGATGAAGGCAGCTATAGAATTTGATGCAAGTCAGTTCATCCAGCATTTTGGAAATTGCAAAAGTACAGACTTAAAATGCTGCAGATGTTCACTAACTTACTCATTTCATGTCAAGGTCAGGGCCTGGGAACTTTGCTATTAAGGTAGGGCCTCACTATGTAGTTCAAGCTGGCTTTGAACTTGCAGTGGAATTGCAGGTATGCGCCACCAACACACCCAACTCCTGGAAACTTCTTAACACTCAAATATTTTCTCAGATAATTGGAGGTCAACCTTAAGTACCTCTGAACGGGCCAAACAAGACAGTCAAAATTGCTTTGGGACTAAAAATGTGTACCTTTAACAACCCATGCACTGCCTTCCAGTTTATCTCTGTCA
This sequence comes from Pedetes capensis, assembly GCA_007922755.1. Taxonomy (NCBI): domain Eukaryota; kingdom Metazoa; phylum Chordata; class Mammalia; order Rodentia; family Pedetidae; genus Pedetes; species Pedetes capensis. The sequence continues at coordinate 196,807 of VMDO01001314.1, forward strand.
GAAGGAATAACACACAAGTATCAGAATCATGTGAGTCTTAATTACACATCGCCTGCAGTTTTAACAGTGAACCTTATGAGGAAAGAATATGTTAAAATGAAGCACATGCCCTCAATTCTAACATTATGTGGCTCAAAAGAAAAATGAAGAAGTTTTCTACTTGCCTCAAGTAGATATAAGGGGGAGGGGCTGCCTCCAGCCAGGGGAGTCTGATGCCTTCTCCTCTTTGAAGCCTAACAATTGATGTCACAACTTCATAGCAGCTGATGCCCTTGGTCTTGCCTTTTTCCCTTCGGCATGCTTCACTCCAGCCCCTCGGTCTCTTAGTTGTGAATTGTGACAGCATCTTGCTTCAGTGCAAATGTTTATTCATGGGGTTCTGTTCATGGATTTCATTCCACCCAAACACAAGTGCAAATGCAGTGGTAATGTGCTTTCCCTATTTCTGCCTCTGGGCATAGGACTGCTCAATAGGAGCAAAGCAATCGCAGACTTGGACCAGACTCAACACAGAGCAGAAAACCCTAATGATTTGCAACCAGGAAGGTAGAAGGTGCGTGTCACCAGAGAGAGGGGCTTCAGAACCACTGCTCCAAGGCAGCAGGTGTAGCTGGGAGCAGAGGGGAAAGCAGCCATCTGTGGCAGCCTGCACAGGACAAGGGACACCTCTAAGCATGCAATGGCTCTGCTGTCAATGAAGACCTGCATCCTTGACTTACTCCTGAAATAGATCCAAATCCTCATTCAAGAAGCTGAAAGTTCTCATTAGGGAAGGTCATCGTGAAATGGACTCCTTTGTTTGTTTGGAAAATTAATAAAATTACCACAATGATTTCTGCAGTCATCTGAGCCTTTACAAAAGCAAGACTTTTGATGAGGTTTGAGATATTGCTATGTCAGGCTGGGGGGTGTACCTCGGAGGTAGAAGACTTACCTAGCATTCAAAGCCCTGGGTTCTGTCCCCAGCATCACAAAACAAAAGCAAAGCAGACCAAAAAGAAAGAAGAAAGAAAGAAAGAAAGAAACTAACTCACAGTGTGTTTACTTATAATATGTACCAGAAGCTGTGCTGTGTGATGAGAAATAGGAATATATATAGTTTTCAGCTAATATAGTTTGTTTCAAAAAGACTGCCAGAAAAATCTCAAGGAGCAAATGTTATGCATATCCTTTGGAAAATTCTTCATAACATCTGTTTCTTGACTGGAGTTTCTTCAGGAGCTAGGCAGTAATCGATTTAGCATTGAGCTCTCAGAAAATGGCAAGAGTACTGAAGGCATAAACCTATTAAGGATTCAGTGTGACTATTTCAATTGTTTTTTATTAAAATATTTTTAAATGGTAGCACTCAATTGTGCAAAGAAAACAATCATAAAAATAAAACTCCCAACCTCCAATGTGTACAGGAAAAGGAGAGAGAAAATTCAATAAAGAAAACCAATTTCAGATTTGGGCTTCCATGGAGTTCCATACAGTATAAGGATGAAAATCTTTTAAAATGATGAAATCAGCAATGTGTGAGACATTCCTAATAGTTCACTGGTTTATTAGAAACCTGGGACAGTCCACAAACAGTGGAGTAATTGTCATATAGAGAATGTGCTAGGAGATTTAATGTTTGTAAAATGTTGAGAACTTTGGTGAATGCTGAAAAAAGGTCCTGAACCAAGCCTTAGTGTTCTGCTCAGCCTCTTTTTTTCTTCCTTTCTTTCTTGTTCCCTCCAATCTTGGAGTGAAGCATTCTCACTCACACTCGCCACCCTCACACAGGAAGTCCAATTTCATATCTCCCGCCCACATCTCTCCTGAACTCATATATTTAACAGCGCACTTGGCATCATGTCAAATCTAACATCATTGGAACTGAGTAGCCCATTTCTCCTTTTTAAAAATAATACCACAGATCATTGTAAAATTGGTAAAATTGTAGTCATTTATTTAACCAATGTACAGCTTTGTGATAACTAGAATGATAATTTTATTTTGTTATTTGATTGTTTGTTTTTTAGTTTTGCAGTGGTGGTAATGCAGCCCAGGGCCTGGCTCATGCTAGGCAAGCCCTCTACCACTGAGCTACATCCTCACTTCTCCTTGTTTTATTTTATTTTATTTATTATTATTTATTTATTTATTTATTTATTTTGAGACAAATTCTCCTTAAGTCATTCAGGCTGGCCTCCAACTCACAATGCTCTTGCCTCAACCTCCCAAGTGCTGAGATTACAGGCGGGCGCGTGGATCCATGCCTGCAGTGTCCTTTTTATAAACCATTTTATCAGTTACCATCAACAGCCACTTTATCCTTCCAATGGCCTGGGCATAGAACTTTGGAATCATGGTTAATTCCTTTCTTCTCTCAAAATCTACTGCTGGCTTGTCAGCAAATGCCATCATTTCAGCTTCAAAACCTGTCCAGGCTGGGTGCCTTGGTGCATGCCTGGAATCCCAGCAACAGGAGGATTGTGAGTTTGAGGCCAGATTTAGAGAGATCCTGTCTCAAAATGAAAAAACACAAAGTGGCTGGGGGTGCAGCTCAGTGGTGGAGCACGTGTCTAGCTTGTGTGAAGTCCTGGTTCAACCCCTAGCACTGGGGGGAGGTGGGGAAAATCTGCCCAAAATCCAGTCACAGGCCTGGCACCTTGCTCTTTGCCATCAGCCTCTGATCCCCCCGCCTCCCCTACCAACTCCTTTCCCTTCACGCTGGTTGCCCTTCACACTATTTCTAAAACGTCCTTGCAGTGAGTTATTTACAATGTTAAGACAAATGATGTCAGGCTGCTGCCCCAGACCTTCCCCAGATCTCCCTTCCCACCCAGGTAGAGCCAGCATCTTCAGGATGGCAGTAGCTGGGTCCCTCCCCCATCAGCCCTCGACCTTCATTCCTCTCCTTGCTCTTCTGGGTGGGGTCACCAGCCTCCTCCTGCCTGGGACCTCACTCCTTTGCAGTGTGTGGCCTCCCTTCTGGGCTGTAGGATTGCAACCGCTGCCCTCAACACCCTTTCAGATCCTTGCCTACTTTGCTTTGCTTCTGAGCATTCACCATCATCTGATTTACTGCATATTTTATTTAGTTATCTAATAGTTCACACTGTTAGAAGGCAAAGTTCCAGAAGGGGAGGGAATTTTTGTATTCCTAGGGGAATTGCTGGTACCCAGTAAGACATCAACAGGGTAGACCCAGGTTGTGGAGAACCTGAAGTTTACACGTCTGAAGTGCTCTCTGAAAAGCAAAGAACACAAATTTACAAATACAAAACTCAGTATAAATAACTATTTTCTTCAAATCAGAAATCATAACACATTATTTTTAAATAGTTAAAACCAGCACAAAAGTCACAAAATCCAATAATTAAAAAAAAATTAAATTCCCAACCTCCGATATATACAGGAAAAGAAGAGAGAAGATTCAGTAAAGAAAACCAATTTCAAGTTTGAGCTTCCATGGAGTTCCGTACAACATAATAGTGAAAGTCTTTCAAAATGATGAAATCAGCAATGTGTGAGACATTCCTAGTAGTTCACTGGTTTATTAGAAACCTGGGACAGTCAGTAAGCAATAATTTTTATAATCTTTTTCTATAGAGCAGCAGTGATTAAATTTTTATTTTGTTTTTTTGTATTGTTTGCTTCATTGTTTATTTTACATTCATATTTCAGCTTTATTTCTTGTTGGTAATGTCAAGTAAGTTATTAAGATTCTCATATAATTTGGACAAATGTCTGTCAGGTTTCTTTCATGCAGAGCTGTAAGATTTCAGGACAATTCAAGCTTCTTGCACAGTGACCAATTTTAAACATTCTTTGAGCTGATAGTACTCAACAGTTTGTCATTGTCATTGATGTCCTCGATATAATGGCCCAATAGGAGTTTCATTTTACCTTGGTTACTGCCAATATTTCATGAAGATAAAACTTGACACTTCACACACAAATTTCCTGTTGTTTAGTAATCATGTGCCACATAGTGATATTTCAGGCAACAACACACCATATACCTGGCTGTGGTCCCAAGAAATTAGAATGGAGCTGAAGATTTTCCAGGGGGGCACAAAGTGGAAGTGGAAGATAGCATTACTGATGATCTTTTGTAAACCAAGGCTAATGTGTGTGTTTGTGTCTTAGATAGAAGAAAAAAAACTTTTCATGAACTAGAATAAAAGCTTGCAAATTTGTTGTTATTGGGTGCCCTTGAGCCAGGTCAGACTCCTAGTGACCCTATGTGCAACAAAATGAAACACTCCCCAACACTGTGCCAGGCACACAACTTTTTTATGTTTAACACTATTGTTGCAGCCATTGTGCCAGTCTATCTAGTTGAGGGTTTTCCTTTTTGTTGTTGTTGTTGTTGTTGACCTGCCACTCTCCCAAACACGATGTCCTTCTCCAGGGATTAGTTCCTCCTGACAACATATCCAAAATACATAAGATGCAATTTAGCCATCCTAGCTTCCAAGGAGCACTCTGGCTGGTTGCACTTCTTCTAGGATGGATCTGTTTGGCAGTCCATGGTATATTCAACATTCATCTCCAGCACCATAATTCAAAGATATAAAGAAGAAAACTCTGTGTACAGTTGTACAGTGGGGGTATTTTTATTTTGTTTCATTTCATTTTGCACTGCTGGATGTGGTTGCACACACTTGTAACTGTAGCACTTGAGAAGGCTGAAGCAGGAGAATTGTGAGTTCAAGGCCAGTCAGGACTACACAGTGAGACTGTCTCAACTTCCTCTCAACAAACAAAAGGTACACTAAGCAGAGGTTAAAATTTTTTTTAGTAAATTTAGTATAACTTAACATACTGTGCTTCTAACATCTACAGTAGTGGAAAGTCATGTCGGCACTCATTCATTTCTCACTCACTCACTCACCAGATCACCTTCCAGTCCTGCAAGCCCCATCCATTATAAGTGCTTTATACAGGGGGGCTATTTTCAAATCTTTTATACCATAGTTTTACTATACCTTTTCCATACATGTTCCAGGTATGTTTAGATACACAGTAACCATGTGTTACTGTTGCCTATCCAGTGCAATAACACACTGACAAGCTTGTAGCCTAGGACAGTAGACTATACATGTAGTCTAGGTGTCCAGCGGGTCATCCCCGCTAGGTTTGTGTAAGTACAACACATTGTTCACACAACACCAGAATTGCCTAATGGTGCATATCTCAGAACTGCCCTCTATTGTCAAGTGATGTCTGACTATATATGGGCATTGGCTGTACAAAAACAGGAAAAACAGGAAGTCTGCTAAATCTATTTCATGTAATTCTCATCAAAAAGAAAGCAGTGATTTGGGCATTCATAACTATGTTTACGGCATTTTCTTTCTTTCTTCCCTTCCTTCCTTCCTCCCTTCCTTCTTTTCTCTCTCTCCCTCTCTCTTTCTTTCTTTCTTTCTTTCTTTCTTTCTTTCTTTCTTTCTTCTTTCTAATTCCTAATCAGAGAGTGTCTACAGCCGTACCACTTTGGCACCCTACCTTATCAGATCTCAGATGCTAAGCAAGGCCAGGCCTGGTTAGTCCTTAGATGGGAGACCACCTGGGAATACGAGGTGCTGTAGCCTTGGGGAAAGGACCCGGTAGCCCACTCCTGAAGCAACCAGCCATCACACACCCTATGAATAGCAGAGAAGCACTGACATAGTGCTGGGTATGGCACTGTGTCAAGGAGTGTTTCATTCTGTTATACACAAGGTCCCTGTGAGTTGGACCTGACTCATGGCCACCTAACAGCAACAAATTGGAGACAAGGTCTGTTTGATGAGAACAGAAGTCAATGAGAGCCAAGATTTCTTTCAGTTTTACTTGACTGGTAATTGGAGGAATTTTCAAAAGGCTCCCTCTGTGTAGTTTTCCTTCTGCTATCCACATGCTTATGGTGTCAAGAACTGCAGAACATGTTTACAGACCCATGTGCCCTCCAGCCCTGTGCTTTTAAGCTAGCACCCTGGTGTATTGATACAGCAGGCAGAAGGGGCACTGCTGGAGACCCTCCTGTGCCTAGTAGTTGGCCATGGCCTGACCATGCAGGGAGGGGAGCATGATCCATCTTCCAAGAGCCCGTGTAGCTCAGACTCAAAGTATCTTTAATTGGCTTTCCACTTGCAAGAGTCCAGAAATGCCTACCACCTTCCATTCCCAGAAAATGCAGGGGATATCTGAGTGAAAGAAGATGATGGTCTTCACCAATAATGGAGAAAATATCTTATTATTGCAAATTTACAAAAACATCTGATCAAATGAATATATCAATAGAGACTTTCTCGTGTCTGAAAAAGGCCTGTGCAAACGAGGAGCCCTTGAAGTTAAGTTTTCATCAGCTTTATAATAAAGTATATTTTGACACTCAATAAATATGTATGAATCAAGTAAGGAAGGGAAATGCAATATCTAAGACTCAAACTCCCAAATCTAAATACCACAATATTTCTACAATGTCATCATTGTTGTTGTTAGGTGCTGTAGAGTCGAGTCTGAATCATAGCAACCCTAGGTGCAACAGATGAAACACTCCCCAATACTCTGCCATGCCCAGCACTATATCAGTGCTCCTCTGCTATTCATAGGGTTTTCAAGTCCTTTTCCCAAGCTTATAGCACCTGGTTTTCCCAGGCTGTCTCCCATCAAAGCACTAACCAGGCCCAACCCTGCTTAGCTTCTGAGATCTGACAGGATTGGATTCCAGGGTGGTACGGCTGCAGGCTTTTCTATAATACAACTGGATATGTGCAATGTATTGATGGAGAAATCAAGCTAGTCATCCACTAAGCCATTGAAACTGTCTCATTATCCCTAAATATTAAGGAGAGACGGCATGAGGAGTATTTGTCAGTGGTGGGAACAGAAAAGAAGAAACACTGAAAAAATTATAGCAATAGTATTTTAAACTGGAAAATGTTATACTCATGACCCTGACACTGGCTTGGAGCCACAGAGCCCAGGAGTGGATTGGGTATATGACTTTGGCCCTGGTAAGTTACTTCTCAATGTCTCAGTCCATAGCAGACAGTCAATAATGGGGAGCCATCATTACTTTTGGGGCTGACATGAGCAGCCTACTCAGATACATGAGTTATTCACTCAATTTCATCTGCCCTCCTGTGTAGATCCTGCCATCCCCTCTTATTTATACTATGTCCCAAAGCAAATGAGATATCCCCTGTGCCTGGTACACTTGAACTCCAAGAGTAAGCAGGGCCCCTCACAAATCAAGTAGTCAGCTGTGAAAGTCATGGTCTTCACTATTTCTGCTTTCATGTTCCAATGATTGTTTATGCTAAGAGCTTTTTCTGAAGGCATCCAAGCTTCTACCTGGTGGCCTTTTCTACTGTGACCATTTATAATAGGTTAGACTGATGCTAAAGGAGGGAGAAAGTGTCTTGGACAAAGCATTCTTCCTACAGAGAATTTTAAGACTGCATGATTAATATTGTTGTTGTTAGGTTCTGTTGAGTTGTGTCTGACTCATAACAAGTACAGCAGAACTCAATACTCCCCAACACTGTGCCATACCCAGCACTATTCTCAGCTATCCATAGGGTTTTCAATGGCTGATCATTTTGGGAGTGGGCTGCCAGGTTCTTCTCCCATTTTTGCAGTGTTGGGGATTGAACCCTGGCCTCAGAGAGTACAGAGCAGCACTCTACCAACTGAGCTAACCCCCAACCCACAGAATGAATGATTCCTCACTTACTGTGGCTTGTTAGGGGGTTCCTCATTGGCCAGTCCCTGCTATCTCCATCCTTAGAAAGGAAATGAAATTGTAGCCTCGTGACCAAAACAATATCTACGATGACTGATGAAATGTTTTAACCTATACAAAATGATGCCTCCTATGACAGTCAATGATATTCTTTGAGAATTACACTTGGAAGCTAAAGCTAATGCTTTAAGCCAATTGCATTTGAAGCTCTTTATTTATTTCCTTCTCATGGGGGGGAAATCCTAAGCTTGCATGACTGGGGTGTTTTCAGTGGCCACTGCAACAGGAAAGAAAGCAAATGATCCTTTAGTGGGCAGCTATGGGATCTGTGGACAGCAGCAATGACAGGTGAATCACTCCACTCTGATGTTATTTTTCCAAGTATAAATAGAATTCTTATTGGGTAAATTCACATAAACTTGGGAAAGAGCTTAGAGACATGAAGATTTAGTAAGAACACAACAGAGTTATTTGGAAATCAGTGATGTGAGTGATGAAATTGTCTCTGAAATTTGTATGGACTTTGAAGCAGATATAGAAGTCTATTCTAGGTGCTAGGGTTTAGCTTGGTTAGCAGAGTGCTGCTCTGAGGTATCTGAGGCCTTGGGTTCAATCTGTAGCACTGCAAAAATTGGAGAAGGACCTAGCATCCCACTCCTGGAACAATCCTCAAAAAACAGCCACTGAGGTACTACAAATAGCAGAGAAGCACTGATATAGTGCCGAGCATTGCACAGTGTTGTGAGTGTTTCACTCTGCTGCACATAGGGTCGCTATGAGTCAGACCCAATTTGGTGACACCTAAAAACAACAAACTGGTTAGCCAAGAGTACAAAAAAAAAAAAAAAAAAAAATTCTAGGGACTGAGGGAGTAGCTCAGTGGTAGAGCACCTGCCTAGCACATAGGAGGCCTTGAGTTCCATCTGCAGGACTGCCAAAAAGAAGTCAATTCTACTCATCATCAATTTTGTGGAGCAGTAATCTTAAATTGAAATGATCCTTTGCCTTGAATTTGACATCTGCACATTAAATCTCTAATTTCATTATCTCAATTTTTGCCCGTATACTAGCTTACAAGTGTAGTGACTTGTTGACATTGCATTTGCCCATGTTCAGCAGACAAGTGACTTTTTTCCTGGGTTTGGGTTGTTTTTGTTGTTGTTTTGCTTTGCTTTTCATGTGTAGCAAATTGAGGTCATTTATACACTTTCTAAAATCAATGAGGGGTAAGCAATTTTTACATTTTTTTTTCTGACGTAGCACACATATTAGTGGGACTATAGGCATGTCTAACTCCATGTAGGTCTATTTATTTATGGTGATATTGATCACCTCATTTTTTCTCACTTCTCTGCCAAAGCCTATGGGAGTGGAGGGTGGGGGTGGCTCATTTGTTAAATAAACCTCACAGGAGATAAAATTAACTTATTCTTCTTTTCAGAGGCTATCTTTGCCAGAGTTTAAGCCATTCTTTAGTAGCAAAGCATCACAAATGCCAATAATACATTTTAGAGAAAATGAGTCCCAAGACCAAGGATGACAAAAATTATAAGGTGCTTGCCTGCCAGCCTGTACAATAATTTATCCTGAAGGTGAAACTCTCACTCCCAGGAGATTTTCATGGCTGTTTCAAAATTAGAACAGATTAATTATAGTGATCTATTCCTAGACCCTTTAACACCCACTCTCCAGGCTCAAGTCTAGAAACACATAAACTGAGGATATTTGAATAGTTATGGGTAAATAGATCATTTTCCTCACAGAACACATTTTCTTAAGTAGGCTCAAAATGTGCCTCAAGTGACAAAATTAATGTTTAAAAAGAGTATCTCTGAACTCCAAATATTTCTATTAAAAAGATCAGTTCTTCTCTCTTCCTTTGTAAACACAGTTCTCATACATGGTATGGCCAACGTTAACAATTTTTAAATTTGTATTTTACAATGAAAGAAATAATCAGTAATCTCATTGCTGGGGAGTTAGCCTATGGCTTAATACTCTGGCCCAGAGGAGAGATTCCTGTCTAAGATTGTTAGATAAAATTCAACATATCCAGTTAAATTTACATTTTGGATGGACAGTGAATAATTATTTAAGCCCATGGAATGTTTGAGACATGCTTATACTAAAAATTTATTCATTATATATCTGAAATGCAAATGTAACTAAGTACCTTCCATTTTATTTACAAATATAACAACTCTTGTTCTTTCTTAATCTAAACACTCAAAACATACCATGGCCATTCATAAAATATTATGTAGCTATGTAACATCAGCCTGTAGCCTTACCACTGTGGCCTCCGATCCCCGTCAGATCTCGGAAGCTAAGAAAGGCTGGGCCTGGTTAGTACTTGGATGGGAGACCGCCTGGGAATACCAGATGCTGTAGGCTTGGGAGAAGGACCTGGCAACCCACTCCGAAAAATCAATCAGCCACTGAAAACCCTATGAACAGTAGAGAAGCACTAACAATACTGTTTCGCCTGTTGTACATAGGGTTGCTATAAGTTGGCTCAACGGCACCTAACAACAACAATGCAATATCAATGCATAAAAGTCAAACCCAAACAATGCTGTGTGAGAAAGGGGGTCATTCTAGTCTAATTAAGGTAGATGTCATTTGGGGAGTTCCTAAAAGATTTAGGTTTTGAGCCCATATTATGTCCCATTTTGAAAAGTTAGAGTAGATGCTAAGGATTGACCACTCCAAAGCCATTCACAATTGCATTTTTCCTTGTTTACCTCTAAGACAGGGATTAGGAAGAAAATCCATCCCAGACTTTTCGTCCCAAGTACTGACCATATGATCCAGTTCCAGGCAATGAAATTCAGGTCGGAGTCACTGGGCAAGACTTCCAGGAAGGAGTTTATGAAGAGGATAGGGCCTGTTTGCTTGCCTCTGCTGGGCTTTTTGCTTTTTCCTCATTCTTCTTGCCTAGAACATGGATTTGTTACCTAAAGGTACATCGAGGATCAGGTAAGAATGAGGCTGAAATGAGAGAATGCCTTTGCTCTTGGGTAGGAAAGAAAGAGGTGGCCTACTAGGATTTTCTTACCCTAGGCACTGAAGCGTTTTACTTGCAGCATGTTGAATGGTGCCCCTGCAAAAGGTGCATCCATGCCCCAACTCCTGGAACCTATGCATGCGGTCTTATTTGGAGAAAAAGTCTTCACTGAGGCAAAAATGTTAAGACCTTAAAATGAAGTCATCCTGGATTATCCAAGCAAGCTCTAGGCCAAATGACATATGGCCTTAGAAGAGACAGAGGGGAAGAAGACAGGCATAATAGAAGCTACCTGAGGGTGACGGCTGAGACTGGAGAGACACAGCCAGAAGCCAAGGGATGTCTGAAGCCACCAGAGCTGGACGGCAGGGAAGGATCCTCCCTTGGGCCCTTCAGAGAAAGCATGGCCATGTGGAAAACCTGAGTTCCCACTGCAGGCCTCCAGAACCATGAAAGAATACACTTCTGTTGTTTTGCTTGCTCTTACCACATTTATTGCCTCTTGTGCTATCTGCCTCCAAACACAACTCTAATACAACTGCCTTTATCCTTTCCCCTTTCTTGTCTTCCTTTTTTTTTTTTTTTTTTTTTTTTTTGTGGTTGTGGTACTGGGGGTTGAACCCAGGGCCTTGAGCTTGCATGCTCTCCAACTGCTGGACCACTGAGCTGCACCCTCAGCCCATTTGTTTACTTTTTGAGACAGGGTCTCGCTAAGTTATGCAGACTGCCTCTGGTCTTGAACTTTCGATCCTCCTGCCTCCACCTCCCCAGCTGCTGGGATTACAGGTGTGTGCCACCACGCCTGGTCCTTTTCTAGTCTTCTTAAAGTTGAATGTTAAAAAGGTATTATGGTCTAGGCTGGGTGTGGTGGTTCACGCCTGTAATTCCAGTGACTCAGGAGGCTGAGGGAAGAGGATCTCAAATTCGAGGCCAGAGGTAGCTTTTGTAACTTAGTAAGACCCTGTCTCAAAATAAAAACATAAATATACAAAGTGAGCAAGGGGTGTAGCTCAGTGCTAGAGCACTTGGCAAAGTATGCGTGAGGCCCTGGGTTCAGCCTCCCAGTACCACAGAGAACAAAACAGTAGTATGTTCTAATAAATATACTGTGATAGGTCAAGTAAAAACACACAATATTTTTAAAAACAAAACAAAAACACACAGTATAGTATAGTATTGTCCTTTGGTGAAGATATATGGATTTGTATCTATCTCTAATTATATATTTTCTACCTTATTCTCTACTTTTCTATTCTTCTCTGTTCTATGAGTGTGTACGTACGTAATCTTGTAGGCGTTCATTTAGAATATACAAATTCTTTAAAATGTCTCATCTTTTATGGGCACATATACTAAAATAAAGATATTCATAAAAATATGAAACATCCATTTTAAAACCACATTAAAAGAAGTTTTGCCTTTAAAATGTAATTAACATCATTAGGAAAATAATTTTTAGCTTCACCAAAATTTTGGCAGTATAGGTACTTCTAAAATGAATTTTAGTTACTAAGGGTGGTACTTTTACTGGTTTTAAATGAAAAAGAGAAGGAAACGAGAATTTAGGATTTCCAAGTTGTAGTTTGTTTCCATTGTTTTAGAGAATTCTAAAGACTAATGTCTCAAAGAAAAGAAAGGAACCAGGCATGGTGTTGATTGCCTGTAATCCCAGCAACTGGAGAGGCAGAGGCTGGAGGATCACAGGTTCAAGGTAGCCTGCTTAACTTAGCGACATCCTATCACAAGATTAAAAAAAAAAATTTAACTAGGGACTGAGGTGCAACTCAGTGGTAGAGCACTTGCAAAGTATGCTCAAGGCCCTGGGTTTAATCCCTCAGTACCACAAAGGAGAGAAGAGAGAGGGAGAGAGGGAGAGGGAGAGGGAGAGGGAGAGGGAGAGAGAGAGAGAGAGAGAGAGAGAAAGGGAGAAAGAAAGAAAGAAAAGAAAGAAAGAAAGAAAGAAAGAAAGAAAGAAAGAAAGAAAGAAAGAGGAAAGAAAGAGAAGAAAGAGGGAAGAGGAAAGAAGGAAGAAGGGAATGAGGGAGGAAAGAAGGAAAGGAGGAAGGAAAGAAGGAAGGAAAGAAGAAGGGAATGAGGGATGGAGGAAGGAAGGGAGGGAGGGAGGAAGGAGGGGAGGGAGGGAGGAAGGCAGGAAGGAAGGAGAGAAAGGAGGGAGGGGTGGAGGGAGGGAGGAAGGAATGAGCATTGCAGCTGGGATTCAAGTACTTTGGTGCTAGGAACAGCTGGATGCACATTCAGACAATGGATATGAACATGCGGTTAGCCTGTACCAGTGGGTCTTACTCTTTGCTACACACGAGAATCACTTGGGGAGCTCTTGTAAAATGTGTGGGCCCCACCCAGAGAGATTCTGACTCTACCAGTCTGGGGTGGGTGCCTGTCATGGGTGAAGCAATGCCCTCTTGATATCTCACCATGGGGGGAATGGGACTAAAGATGGCAGTGTTGATGCAAATTTGAATAACCAGGTGTACTCAAGTTTAACATCTTTGCATTTCCAAATTAAACTCTATTTAAATAGGAGTGTTTTATTTCCCCTCTAAGATAAGAATTCATGCGCACTGCTCTTATCACCAGCCACCTTCACCAGATGATTTGGGGCCAAGCAAAAAGGTAGCCAAGTGACATTATCATTATAAAAACACCTTCTTCTTCTTCTTTAAGGTGCATGGTAATTTTGATAATATGTATTCACAACACAGCCTAGTTTTGATTGGTAAATATTCTTTCTCTCAACAGATTCAAGGGGGAATAAGGAGGAAGAAAACCTAAGCTGAAAAAGTTAAATCAAACTTTATACCCACAAAAATTATATAAGCTGTATGCATTGCTTCATCTATTCAGTTCCTTCACTTAGTGAATTTTTGTTGAGTCCTCGTATATATGTGTGAATTTTCAGTTATGAAATAATTTGGTTGGGGATGTGTGTGCATAGAAATAAGTAGAATGCACTCTAAATAGTAATTATTAATTTCATTCTTAATTATTACTTATGACCACATTTGTTATTTTATTGTCTTATGTGTGCATTATTCTTTATTGTTTTACCATCAGGAACAAGTAACTTAAAATTCCCACAGATCTGAAATCAAGAAAATATCATTCCCTTGGAAAACAAACTTCACCCAACCACTCATTTTGAAATGTCAGTTTAGCATGTTGGAATGCCACAGAGCCCTGTTAGGAGGGTGGAGGCAAACATCAAGGCTCACAAAACAAACAATATTATCAGGACAATGAATATTTCATCAGTTTTCCTGTTCCCATGCTCCTTTAGATATGGCCAGTGCCTGTGCACATGGCTAGCTTTGGACTAATGGAGACAGTGTTAGTACTTTCGTCAACTGAAAAGTCCCCCTGGAGTGACTTTTACACTCCTGAGCACAGTCATCAGCCAAAACAATGTATTCTTGAGTTTTTGAAGTGTCTACAAACTGTCCTACCCTGACTTTTTTAAGCAAAGCTCTCCATGTGGTATTGCCACAGAAATAATTTTAAGGTAGAGGAAGGAACTTAAAGGAGGCAGTATGGTGGAGTTTGGTGCTTTTTCCAAACCTCAAGTTGCAAAATAAATTTGATATAATGATGTGACCAGTGCAGAGAAGGATAGAACATAACAGATTGGAAAAGAATGGAAAGTATCAGAATGCATGGCATGGCTTTCACAGGGTAAGTATACTTTAGGGATAAATCTTTCTTTACCATATAACCTCTTGCATCATCAATTGCTCTCTCCATTGAATCTTCCCCTTATTATAAACACAGAACTATTTCATTTTAAATCAAAACAAAGCCCTTCTTGACCACATGAACACCCCTGGGTCTGGACCCAATCCTTTTTTTTTCTTCTGTTATTGGTAAATGATGTACAGATGATAAATTGGTACAGAGTAATATAGCATTGGCTTTTTCCATTATGTAACTATTACATCCCTTTTGGTTACACTTTTATCAATTTACAAGGTTTATGGAATCTTTTGACTAATATGTAGTAAAACTCATATGTACATTTGGGTTATGTTCCCCTATTTTTCCCATGTACTCATGAAGTTGTATCATTTACATTGAGTTTATCCTCTCTCCCTTTATCTCTCCACATTGATTCTTCTCCCCATCCCACCTTCCACAATCTTCACTTCCCTTTGCTAGTTTCCTACCTCCTTCTCTCTATTCTTTATATTGTCCCTTCTTCACTAAGTTTAATTGTGCGTTGTTATATATCAACTCACGTATGGGGTTTTTTCTTCCTTTAAGTAAGATTCAGTTCCCACATATGAGTGAGAACATATGGTATTTCTCTTTTTTGAGCTTGTGTTAGTTCGCTTAAGATGATGTTCTCCAGTTCTAGCCATTTTCCCGCAAATGACATTATTTCATTTTTTTATTGCTTAGTAGTATTCCATTGTGTATATGCACCATATCTTTTTTAGCCATTCTTCTATTGATGCCTGCTCCAATTCTTAACCTTCCCTATAGAGCCAATTCTCTGAAAGGTACATCTATACCTTCTCCTTCTATTTCTCTTGACTGCCTTTCCCTTGGGCTTTCAAGCAACCACTTCAGCAAAATTGCTATTGTGAAAGTCCCCAGTGACATCCACATTTCCAAATTGAAATCCTCAGCCCTCATTTTGGCTGGCCAATCAGAAGCAGTATATGTGAGGGTTCATTCTCTCCTGGAAATCTCTCTTCTCATTTCTTTCTTTGCTACCGCTATGGTCCAAGTCACTGACTGTCTCCTTTGTGTTCTGGAATTAGTCTCTGAGTTGGTTTCTCTGCTTCTGCTTTTACTCCTTAACTCCATTCCCCTCTCCACATTCTGTTCTCAACAAGACAGTTAAAGCATCTCATTCCTTTAGTTTAAACACTCCATTGACTCCCATGTCATTCAGAGTTAGAGCCATTTCATTATATTTTCAGCAGCTTATAAATTCCCACAATGGGAGAAGGGCCTGTCAGCCCACTCCCAAAACAATTAGCCATTGAAAACTCTGTGAATAGTGAATAGCAGAGAAGCACTGACATAGTGTTGGGCATGGCACAGTGTCAGAGAATACTCCATTCTTTTGTACATAGGGTCACTATGAGTCAGACCCAACTCTACGGCACTAAAAATAACAAGTCTCTGCCCCCCTCCCAACCTGGCTGCCTGTTATACTTGGGATCCCACAGACATGCAGGTCTTGCCACCTTTACCAGCAGGGCTCTCTCAACCTGATGCAGATCCACCTCCCCGACTCATGTGTGTTAAGGTGGGGTCTTACTGTGTTACCCAAGCCAGTCTCAAACTCCTGGGTTTTAGTGATCTTCCTGTCTCAGCCACTCAAGCAGCCGAGACTAAAAGTGATGCCATCCTGCCAGCCTGATCCCTATCTCATTCTGAATTTCCCTTTGACATTTCAGGCTACATCGATCTTCTCTCTGCCTCAATTCAGCAGGCATGTATACCTTCATCTTGCAGTAGCTTTGCACTTGCTCTTCCTTTGCCTGGAAGACACCCATCAGATAGGTACCCAACCTGCTTCTTCACTTCTTCCAGGTCCTGACTCCAATCCACCTTACCAGTGAGGTTTTTCTTGGTTATTCAGCCTAAACTTTGACACATGCATGCAAACTTCATACTCCTATTCCCCTGTTGTTACTGTTTCTTAGGTGCCATTGAGTCATGTCCGACTCATAGCAACCCTCATAGGGTTTTCAATGGCTGGTTGTTTCAGGATTGCTGTGGGAGTGGATTGCCATATCCTTCTCCCATTTTTGCAGTGCTGGGAATTGAACCCTGGACCTCAGAGACTTCAGAGCGGCACTCTACCAACTGAGCTAAATCCCACCCCCTCTTCCCTTAACACAGTCAAAAGATAAAATTACAATGAATGTAGGTTTAAAAGCAAATTGGTTTTTATTTGTGACTCTAGAACTAGGCAACATCATTTTCCATAAAACAGCATTGGCGTTCTAATGAATGAGCAAAGGAAGTTGGTTTTATAGATAGGAAAGGGCTGAAAAAAACAGAAACAGGAGTCAATATGATTCATTGTTGCAAACCTACTTTTCTGATAGGCTAGAACAGAGGGGACTTCCTTGGTATGCCAGCTCCATTAACCTAGGCCCCATCTGATTGGTTGATGTGAATCTCTTGTGTTTGGAAAACTGGCCCATTTCAAAGTTCAGTTTGGGCCACTTAGCAGTAGCTAGTCCATGCCAGTCTGGTCTGGTTACTGGGGCCCAGGGCAGGAACTCAGATCCATATAGTGGCCCGCCAGTAGGCATTGATCAGCAGGACTTTTTACCATCTCACACTATGTAGATTACATAGATTTACTTTTTGACATTCATGTTTTAGTTTTCTGCAGGTCTTGCTCATGAGAACATAAACACCATAGGATAGCAATTTTATTTTATTTTATGTTCGCATTTATGCCTAGAATAGCATTTGGAACATTGTAGGCATCAACAAATATTGCTGAATTTGAATGGATGAATGAATAAACTAGCTGTTGTTGTTAGGTGCCATCAAGTCAGTCCAACTCATAGCAACCCTCATAGGGTTTTCAATGGCTGTGGCTATGTGAATGTATTTTTTGTTTTTTTCTTTTTTTGTGGTTCTGGAGTTTGAACCCAGGGCCTCGTGCCTGCATGCTTTGCAAGTGCTGGACCACTGAGCTGCACCCCCAGCCCATTTTTTTTTTTTTTTAGTTTTTGAGACAGGGTCTCACTAAGTTACGCAGACTACCTCTGGTCTCAAACTTGCAATCCTCCTGCCTCCGCCTCCCCAGCTCCTGGGATTACAGGCGTGCGCCACCACGCCCGGCTTTGAATGTATTTTCAATATAAGTTACGGGCAAAGCATCTCTGGTGTGATAAAGATAGCTTAAACTATGTGTCTGGATGAACTAAGGCTCAAATACGGCACCCAGCACTGTCCTTTGAAAATATTCCACATGCTGTTGTCCACGCAGCTTCATCAGGCTGACGAGGTCTCTTTTCCTTCCCCTACTTCTTAAATGACAATCAACCTGTCCTTTCAAAACACAGTTAATAGTTGGGCATGGTGCCACAGGCATGTAACTCCAGCGAGGTAAGTTGAGGCACGAGGATCACAGGTTCAAAGCCAGAGGCAGCCTGTGCAACTTAGTGAGACTCCATCTCAAACTAAAAACCAATTAAAAAGTCATTGAGAGTGTGGCTCAGTGGTGGAGCTCTTGCCTAGCATGCATAAGGCCCTTGGGTCAACCCCCCAGTAGGAAAAATATATTTTTTAAAGACTTCATCAATAAAGTAAGATACAGTTATTAAAAATGATGTTGTGGAAGAAGATTTAATGCCATGAAATGGTAATTCTAATATAGTATCAAGTGAAAAAGCAATTTATAGCTTCATTTTGGAAAAAAATGTATATATATTGTTCCGCAATTCTGGAGGAGCAATAAATGGTATATAATTAATTTTCACACATTAAATCATGTTTAGCTGTGAGCCTGTACTTGCTAAGGTGAGGGAAAGTACAATATATGTCAGCTTTTTGTGGTTCCTTTTCCACTTCTGAAGTGTCTGGATGGGGAGCTAAAATGGTCCAGAAAATGCAGTTACTCATCAGTCCTGGTGGGCGCTGAGGAGCACCTCCTTGGGTACCAGGCATTTCATCAAGGCAGAAACCAGCAGTGCTGCCTATGTGCGCCCTGGGACAGGCCACACCTGGCTCTTGTGATTAGTGCCAGGTGCTTACAGTCTTCATGTCAGCTTTCCCAGCCAGCACCTGTGGATGAGAGGGGGACCTCCATCACTCCTGGTGCCATGGGCTCAGCCTCCTCCCTGTTTCCTGGCCCAAGGGCCTTGCTTAGCATTGCTCTGAGGTGAGGTTGTAGCTCCCCATGCCCCATGCCATTCAAACACTCCTCCACCACCACGGGCTGATCATTCATTCAGAGCCACTTTCTGAGGGCAGCGTTAGAGCAGGTCACCCAGTACCTGAAGCCTAAGTAAAAGGGTGTTAACTGTGCTAAATCCTGCATGAAAGAAAAGACTGTACTGTTTTCCTGTGGGAAGAACAAAGAAAACAAAGCACCCAATGTTTTCTCAAGGAGAGTCCATGTAGCTGGAAATAAACATTTATTTTGTAAGTAATATCTGCTGTAATTGAGATATATGTAAATCATTATTACTACAAAATAAATCTTTATTTCCAGCTACATGGACTCTCCTTGAAATATATGTAAATCAACCTACAGCCTTAGCACCCTAGTGTAGGATACCATATGATCTCAGAAAGATCGGCCTAGTTTGTCCTTGGACGGGAGACCACCTGGGAATATCGGGTGCTGTAGACTAGGGAGAAAGGCCTGGCAGCCTAGAAACAATCAACCATCAAAAACCCTACGAATAGCAGAGAAGCACTGACAATAGTGCCGGGCATAGCACAGTGTCAGAGAGTGTTTCGTCTGTTGTACCTAGGGTCACTATGAGCTGGACCCTACTCAACAATGAGAACGTAAAAAAAGATTTCACACCTTACTTGTCACTCACTTGGTGAGGGCTCTAATAATTTGTTTCTTTTCCAGTTCATACGCATGTCTGGAAGTTATTCCAATGACTTTAGGCAGCACAACTGGCTGCTGGAAGTAAAGGGCATGTTTGAGTGGGTACCCTTCAACGCTCAGTAGGTAGGAGTTCAGTATGCTGCCTTAGCCATTACAGGGTAAGGGGGGCTGGCAAAGAAAGTCTTCAGCCATTTTTTTTTATAGTTAAAGAAGGGATGGTTTTGGTGAGGAGAACCTATTGCAGCTAACAACAAGATTTTTAAACATTCAGGCATGGCATCAGCAAGATGCCAAGATGGGAAGCTCCAGACCCTCCCTCCCCATCAGGAACACAGAACTAACCACTGCAGAGACTAGAATACCTTTGTTAGAACTTGAGAGACAAGTTGAGAGGTGACAGATCCTGGGCCAAGGTGAAACCAAGAAGAGACTAGCAAATAAGAGAATCCGTGGCATTTTAGAGGGTCCCTTTTCCTTTCCCCTTACATGGCATAGCCTAGCACCAACAAGTCATCCTCCACCCAGAGTTCCTCCCTTTGGATAGAAACACAAGAGTGGGCCAGGCCTCCAACACTCTGGATTGTCTGGAGGCTGCTTGAGGAACCGAGGTCTGTCTCTCCTAACTTGGTTCACTAATGGGACCAGCCACTGAAAACAAAGGCAAACTACCTAGTAGATCTGAAGTTCTGCACATGAACACCAGGGAGAGACAGAAATATGAAGGGGTTTGAGAGGTTCTTGAACCTCTCTATGGCTGGGCAGGTTGGTGAAGTACTTCCCCTACACAAAGCCAGTGTGTAAACATTGCAGAAGGCCTTTTGCTTCATTTTTTTGTGTCTTAAGTGCCCAAATCTCAATGACAGATTAGAACACATATAAAGAAACAAACACAGCACAAAGTAACAGAATAAAGCCCCAGAAATTGGCCCTAAGGAAATGCAGATCTATGAGTGGCTTGACAAAGCATTTAAAATAACTATCATAAAGATCCATAGGGTTTTCAATGGCTAGTTGTTTCGGGAGTGGCTCTCCAGGTCCTACTCCCTAGTCTGTCTTAGTCTGGAAGCTCAGCTGAAAACCTGTCCACTTTGGGTAAACTTGCTCATGTCTAAGGTTACAGTGGCAGAGCTCTCAGCCTCATCGCAACACGCAAGCCCCCACGGCAAACTGACAGACATGTGGGGGCTCTGATGG
>VMDO01001315.1:0-131464 GCA_007922755.1 Pedetes capensis
CAGCACCATTTGTTGAAGAGGCTGTCCTTTTTCCAGTTTACTTGCTTTGCTCCTTTGTCGAAAATAAGGTGGCTATAGGTGTGTTGAGGTATATCTGGGTCTTCTATTCTGTTCCAGATGTCTTCGGGCCTATTTTTGTGCCAGTACCAAGCTGTTTTTGCAACCACTGCCCTGTAGTATAGTTTGAAGTCAGGGATTGAGATTCCACCTGCATTAGATTTGCAGCTTAAAAGTGTTGTGGCTATACATGGTCTTTTGTGGTTCCATATGAATTTTTGGATCATTTTTTCTATTTCTGTAAAGTCAGTCAGTGGAATTTTAATGGGTATTGCATGAAATCTATAGATTGTTTTTGGCAGGATAGCCACTTTTACTATATTAATTCTCCCTATCCAGGAGCAGGGGAGGTCTTTCCATTTTTCACTGAGCTCTGCTATTTCTTTCTTTAATGTTTTGAAATTTTCCTTGTAGAGATCTGAAGGGTCTTTGGTTAGATTGATTCCAAGGTATTTAATTTTCTGGTGGGCTATCATGAATGGTAGTTTTCCTGAAATTTCCTTCTCTTCCTGTTTGGAATTGGTGTAAATAAAAGCTATTGATTTTTGTGTGTTAATTTTGTAGCCTGCGACTTCGCTGAAGGAGTTAATTAGATCCAGAAGTTTTCTGGTTGAGGTTTTGGGGTCTTTCAGGTTACAAGATCATATCATCTGCAAATAAGGATAATTTGACCTCTTCCTTGCCAATCTGTATCCCTTTGATTTCTTTCTCTTGTCTGATTGCCCTGGCCAGGACTTCAATTACTATGTTAAATAGAATAGGAGAGAGAGGACATCCTTGTCTTATTCCAGATCTAAGAGGAAATGGTTTCAGTTTTTCTCCATTTAATATAATGTTGGCTGTAGGTTTGTCATAAATGGCTTTTATGAAATTAAGGTATTTGCCTGTTATACCTATCTTCTCCAGTGTTTGTATCATGAAAAGGTGTTGAACTTTGTCGAAGGCCTTTTTAGCATCAATTGAGATGATCATGTGGTTTTTGTTTGCCAGTTTCTCGATATGCTGGATTACATTAATTGATTTCCGTATGTTAAACCAGCCTTGCATCTGTGGTATAAATGCCACTTGGTCATGGTGGATAATCTTTTTCATATGCTCCTGGATTCTGTTTGCCAGAATTTTATTAAATATTTTTGCATCTAGATTCATAAGGGAGATGGGTCTGTAATTCTCTATCTTAGATGAATCTTTTCCTGGTTTAGGTATCGGGGTGATGGTAGCTTCATAGAATGAATTTGGGAGTGTTCCCTCCTTTTCTATTTTTTGGAATAATTTGAGGAAGATGGGTATTACATCTTCTTTAAAAGTTTGGTAAAATTCTGCCGTAAATCCATCAGGACCTGGGCTCTTCTTTGTTGGGAGACTTTTAATTACCTTTTCTATATCTGTATATGTAATGGGCTTGTTTAAGTCAGTTATGTCTTCTGGGGTTAGCTTTGGTAGGTCGTACATGTTAATAAATTTGTCCATTTCTTCTGCCTTTTCATATTTTTGGGAATACAGTCTCTCATAGTAATCCCTGATAATTTTCTGTATTTCGTTGGAGTCGGTGGTTATAGATCCATTGTCTTTCATAATCTGTACTATGTTGGATTTTTCTTTTTATTTTTGATGCAGTTAGCCAGAGGGGTGTCTATTTTATTAATCTTTTCAAAGAACCAGCTCTTAGTCTTATTAATTTTTTGAATTATCTCTTTGGATTCTAATTAAGATATTTCTCCCTTTATTTTTGTAATTTCCTTTTGGGTGTTCCTTTTAGGCTTGATATTTTGTTGGCAAAATCTCTATAGACTAAGACAGACTGCTCCTGCAGATTGTGTGAAAACACTGCCATCCTGAGTTCTGGAGGGAGCACTGCTTCCTGGAGTATCAACTTCACCCAGTGGAACTGGGTGTCCACAGTGCAGATTCCATCTGCAAGAACATATAAGGGTTTTTTTTTCTTTTCTTTCTTTTTCTTTTTTCTTTCTTCTTTTTCTTTTTGTATGGGGATGTGAATCCAGGGTCTTGCGCCTGCTTACTTTGTAGGTGCTGGACCGCTGTGCTGCGCCCCCAGCCCGTATTTTTTACTTTTTGAGACAGGGTCTCACTGGGTTGCGCAGGCTGCCTGTGATCTCAGGCTTGCGGTCCTCCTGCCTCTGCCCCCCAAGCCGCTGGGATTGCAGGTGTATACCACCACACCTGACTACAAGCAATTTTATATGTGGGTGGGAATGTGTATGCGTGAGTTTTTTTTTTTTCCTTTTTTTTTTTTTTTGCATTTCTATTTTCTTCCTTTCTTCTTTTATTCTCTTCCCTCTTTATATTCTCCTTCTCTTTTTCTTAAGCTATACATGTGTCTTTGTATTAATTGTTTTACCCTTAAGTCTTAACCTTAATTTTAATCTTGACAGTTATTTCTATTAGCCTCTGTCCTCTACCTCCTCTTTCCTCCTCTTCTGTCACCACATGCCCCCCTTTCTCACCCTATAGAGGAGAAACAAAATCTATCACGTCTCTACCCCTTAGCCCCTTTGGAGTTGGGCTGGTGGACTAAAGAGAGTAACACATAGGCCAAAAAGCTGAGAATATACTCAGTTTATAAGCTCAAATAAGCACCAGAGATTCAGCACCACACAATCTCAAAGGAATAACAGAGGGAGAAGTTCTGTGCACTCAGGAGACATGAATTCTACTTCCTAGAACACATTATGGGAAAACAAAGTAAACCTTCAAAAAACACGAAGGGGCAGGATGGATCTGAAGGCCCCACAAAGCAAAACCCCCCAACAAATAACTCCAAAGACTCTAAATTCTTAGAGATCTCTGATTCGGAATTCAGAGTCTTGGTTATAAACATGCTAAGAGAAATTAAAACGAATACCACAAGCACCCTGGAAATCCTTGAAAAGAAGGTATCTCACTTGGAATCCGTTCTATCATCCCAGTTAGAAATGATAAGAAAAAACCAAGCAACTCTCCTTGAAACTCAATCCAAGTTAACTGAATTGAACTCGGCTAAAGAATCCTTTTCATCAAGATTGGATGAATCTGAGCTGAGGATTTCTGATTCTGAAGATGCCATAAACGAACTTAAAAACAAACAGTCAGAAATGGAATCAATGATAAAGGTATTAATAAAAGATTTCCAGGAGAACTCAGATAGAATGAAAAAACGAAACTTAAGAATTCAGGGCACCCCTTAAGGAGAAGAAAGATCCACTGGAGGCCTTCAAAATCTAGTAAAGGATATCCTGAAGGAAAACTTCCCAAAGATAGTACAGGAAATGGTTATATACACCACTGAGACATTCAGGACTCCTTTGAAGACTGACTTAAGTAGATCATCCTCAAGATACATCATCACTTGCATGCTGTCATTAGAGACCAGGGAAGCTATCCTGCAAGCAGCAAGACAGAAACCCCTTATTACTTATAAAGCAAAACCTATTAAAATTACTGCAGACTTCTCCACATCAACATTGAAAGCTAGAAAGGAATGGACACAGGTGATTCAAATCCTAAACAAAACAAAACAAAACAAAAAAACCTCCAGCCAAGACTAATATATCCAGCAAAATTATCTTTGAAAATAGATGAGGAGTATAAGACATTTAATGACATTGATGCTTTTAAATGATATGCAACCACCAAACCAGCACTGGAGAGGATTGTAAATCAACTACCACATCTAGGAGAGTTAAGACAACCCTATAAAGGAAAACAAAGAACTGGTTACCTGAAATGACTGCAACCCAAGAAAGGACCAAAGCAAACATGATTCATAAATCAGTAACAGGTAATGATTGGGTATATAACAATAAATGCTACTCAATAATCACTATTAATGTAAATGGTCTTAACTCGCCAATTAAGAGACAGAGGTTGGCTAATTGGATGAAAAAACACAAACCATCAATATGTGGTATTCAAGAAACTCATCTAACTCACAAAGACTGGAATAAACTGAGAGTTAAGGGCTGGAAAAATGTATACCTAGCAGGTGGGGGTGCTGGGATTTAGCTCAGTGGGTAGAGCACTGCGCTGCAGTCTCTGAGGTCCCGAGTTCAATTCCCAGCACCGCAAAAATGGGAGAAGGACCTGGCAATCCACTCCCAAGGCAATCCCGAAACAGTCAGCCATTGAAAACCCTATGAGGGTCGCTATGAGTTGGATACCGACTCGACGGCACCTAACAACAACAACAACAAGTTTGGAAACCTGTTTTCTTTTTTATGGGCTGGGATTTGGCTCATTAGTGCTCCCCACATGGCTTTTCTGATGATGTAGGGGGTGATGAAGTCCTGACTCCCCACTAAGCCTCCTATGACACAGCCCCAGGGAGGAGTAAATGCATCTCACTGGAGCTGGGGGACTTAGAAGTCCAGCCTCCCACCTCATGTGGTTTCCACTGACACTGTGGGGGGACCCCATGACTGTCCAGAAGGGATTACCCCGCACTGTTCTTCCCTGATACCATCCGAGCAGAGAGGTTGGTGTACCTCATTACAGCCTCTGGTGGATGGAAGTCTAGGCGCTTGGTTGGTGTTTGCTCATGAGCGTGGCTACAGTTTTGTCTGTGGTGTTAGGCCAGAGTAGAACAGTTATTATCTAAAGGTCTTCTGTCTTTCTAGAATGCCCGCTTCCTGATCCTTTGGTTGGAAGAGCAATTTTTATTAGGGTTTATTTACTGGTGCTTGTGGCATTTTTAGGTTTTTGACTTCTTTAGCTTCAAGTCCAAAATATATGAGGCAGAAGGAACTGTCGGTGAATTCACTGTTGTGTTCTTTGGGTCTTGAAGTCTGTCATATTCTCTATTGTTCGTTCATTCTCTCTTTAAGGCTCTTTTGTCTTTGTTTTTTTTACAATTTTTTTGGCTTTTTTAAAAAACACATAATGTTGGGGATTGTGAGTTGTACTTAGCAGTAGGAATAGAAAAGTATCTCTGCTCTGTTTCTCTAGAATTGAAAGTCTTCAATTCTTCTGATATTTTAGACTAGACAATTCTGTTTAGGGGAACTGTTCTCTGCACTATATGATATTTAGCAGCATTCTTGGATTCTTCCTACTAGACACCAGTGTCACCCCCAAATGTGACCAAAATGCCTCCAGATATTGACAACTATCTCCAGGGTGAGGGAGTCACTCCTGGTCGAGATCTACTGGCCCACATTATCATCTTGAGAACAGGGTCTGCTCTTTCTGGTTGCCTGTACTCCCTGAACAGAGAACACAGTGCCTTGTAACAGAGCAGGCATTTAATGTATTTTGAACACGGATGAATAGATACATAAATGGAAGGACACATCTAGCCAAGGTCTTCTACTTAAGGTTGAACTAAATGAAAACATGTTAATTTAGTTCTACAGTGTCTGCTAACATCGTTGGTATGTCTACCTTTTGAATGGTCTTATCCAATTTGAAAATAAAAAGTATACTACCCTCCTACCAGAAGTGTAATTGTCATATAGTATAAACACTTTAAAAAATTATTTGCCAGGATCTACAAAGAGAAAACCCATGCATACCCTGTGAACCAGAAATTCCAACCCTAGACATACATACAATGATAAAAAGAAATGACAAATTCTAGAATGTTTATTGAACCATTAGTACAAATAAAAACTGGAAACTACAAAAAAAACCACTAATGGTACAATAAATAAATTATGGCATATATTCACATACTAATGAGACTAAATGGACTATATCTGCCAAAGTGGATGAATCTCATATAATATTGAGTGAAAGAAGTCAGACACAAAGGAGTATATATTGTATTAATTCATCTCTATAAAGAACCCAATATGAGGCAAAACTCATCTATGCACTGGAAATCAGGAGGTAACTACATTGGTTTACTAGGGCTGCCATAAATAACTACCACAGACTGATGGCCATAAACAAAAGTTTTCTCATAGTTTTGGGAGCTAAAAGTTTGAAACCAAGGAGTTGGCAAGATTGCTTTCTATCAAGACCTCTTTCTTTGACTTAAAGACAGCCATCTTCCCCCTCCATCTTCACATCATTTTCTGCCTGTGTTCTAATCTCCTCTTACAAAGACACCAGTTATATAGGATTACCGCTAACCGGAATGACCTCATTTAATTTTAATTACCTCTTTAAAGACCCTGGCTCCAAATACAGTCACATTCTGAGGTACTGGGGGTTAGGACTTCAATATATGAATTTGGGGGGATTACAACTCAGCTCTTGGGAGAAAGAAGTGGAAATCCACTCCCGAGGCAATCCCAAAACAGCCATTGACAACCCTATGAGGGTCGCTATGAGTCAGATACGACTCAACAGCACCTAACAACAACAACAACTCAGCTCTTAATAGTAAGCCTTGGTGGTGAAGAAGGTTCCTGGAAACAGTCATGAGGGGAGCTTCTGCATTCCTGGAAATAGTTACTTCTTAATCCAGGTACTGTCTACATGGTGTGTTCAATGTGTGAGAAACCATTACACTGCTCACTATTCTGTGTGTATTATACCTTAATTCAAAGTTCAGTAAAATTGAAAGCAAAAGAAAAAAAAGCTAAAAATGAAAGCAAATATACTTAGGAAAAGGCTGGACTGCAAAGCAAGCCGTGAAGATTCTGAATTATTAAAAGCTTGCCCAAGGAATTGGGGCTGGGATTTAGCTCAGTTGGTAGAGCACTGCGCTGCAGTCTCTGAGGTCCCGAGTTCAATTCCCAGCACTGCATAAATGGGAGAAGGGCCTGGCAATCCACTCCTAAGGCAATCCCGAAACAGTCCGCCATTGAAAACCCTATGAGGGTCGCTATGAGTCGGATACCGACTCCACGGCACCTAACAACAACAATTAGGAATTATTCCATGCCCTCTGGCATCCAGACATCGGGTTATTTTCTTGGTTTTCCTGACTTATCAGTGACTCTCCACAGATCTCTTAAAAAGACGTTTTCTTCTCTCGTCCAGGGTAAGAGATTCCTCCTGGCAGAAATTAAAAATAAATCAGTGCCCCTCAGCCAACCTGGGCCGAGACTCGTCTCCCTTCTCCTGCAGTTAGCACTTCTTCTGTAGGAAACTGCCAGACACATCCTTGTTTTGTCAAACCTTCATTCACGCTTCCTTGTTGAAGTTTTAGTTTTACCTGATATACACCGTCATGGGTTTCACAATGGCATCTCCACCCAATTGCTATTGTGTATTTTTCTCTCATTCACCTCTCTTCACCTGCTCTCACTATGAGGCCTGCGCTGGCCTGTAAGTCTCCATCCTTCTACCTTCTGAGTTCTGGGGTTACAGGCAAGCAAATGCCACCATGCCTGGCTCTGTCATCCTCAGTTTTTAATAACATGTGTCAAGCTCCTTTGAGGAAATCCTCTTTTCAAGCAAATCACTGAATTTCAGAAAGTAACATGCTTGCTACCAGGTGAAGGCCAAAAAGTTGGTTGGGAAGGTGTGTAAAGTGAGGATAAACAGTGACTTTACAGTGGATGGTGGCTAAAATATAAGCAATAAGGAAAAAGCACGAAATGGATGCTTCCCATCTAGAGCCACTATATTAATAGAAAAATCTGGACCAAAAATGTGTGAGTTGAAGTAGGTGAAATACTCTCAGTGTATCAAAAAAAGATAGACGTTTTGGTTAAAAATTTGCCAGAAAAGTTCTAATTAAAGAATAATCCTGAGAATTTTGCTAGCTGAGATGGACTAGATTATATCATCTTGTTGTTGTTGTTAGATGACGTGGAGTTGGGTCCAATTCATAGCAACTCTCCTAGGGTTTTGAAAGGCTGTTTCGGGAGTGGACTGCCACATCCTTCTCCCATGTATCATCTTACCAATAAAGAAAATAACATTAAATTAGCAGAATAAAAATAAAACAAGAAAAATCTGTGTGGACACATAGGCGATCCACCAAGGGCCAGGTAGCAAAGGGGAAAAAAGCTCTCCTAGCTGCTACTGGGGGCTGGGATTTAGCTCAGTGGGTAGAGCGTTGCGCTGCAGTCTCTGAGGCCCCAAGTTCAATTCCCAGCACCGCAAAAATGGGAGAAGGGCCTGGCAATCCACTCCCAAGGCAATCCCGAAGCACTCAGCCATTGAAAACCCTATGAGGGTCGCTATGAGTCGGATACCGACTCAATGGCACCTAACAACAACAACAAGCTGCTCCTGACATTCTGCACCTGTTTTCCCCTGGAGGCCCACACTGATTCAAAAGCTGCACAGGTGGAGAGACTGGGAAGCCAAGAAGCAGAAAGCTGTACCAGGGGCAGAGAAGTACGGCAGCGCCTTCGTCAGTCTGAAGGGGAATCAATGTACAAATGGTAGGTCAGAGCTAGCAGGACAGCAAGAGAGAAGTGAGACAGACAAGCTCAAGATAGAAATTCAAGGTTGATAGCTGTTCATGTTTAGCACTTTAAAAATGCTTCTATTATTTCTGGCAATACTAAGTGTGGCCAAGGTTGTGCAGCAACTGACACTGTGTGCCTGCTGGTGAGAGTGAAATAGGTGTATCAGGCAGAATCAATAAAGCCAATGCTTACATGCCCCACCCCTGGCAAGTACATGGGATAGATCTAGCAGAAATGCATGTGCACATGTAATAGGACACATATGTAAGAATGTCTGCGGTATTCAAAAACTGGGCACAGCCCAAATGTCCATCAACAGTGAAACAGATGAGTTTTATTTATTCATGTAATGATCTGTGAGAATTACTTTGCTGCTCCTAGAATGTGCATAAATTTCACATAATAATTTCACATATAATATTGCATGAAAGCAAGGAGTCCATCCCATGTAGCTCCATGTATGCAAATCTCAATGACAGGAGTCACCATATTGTTACCTTTGTTGGGTGGGGTGATGACTGAGAGAACTCTGGGATTCTACTGCTTCACATAGACAGTGGATGCTTGGCATGTTAACTTTGTAAATATTCATGACCTGTTCACTTTTGATCTGTTCCCTTTCCAGTATGTATTTTAACATTTAATTTAAAATTTACTTTTAAAAAAGAGGGAGTCTAAGACTTCCATATAGCAATTTGACAGTAATAAGATAAACTGACCTTCTGAAAACCATCTCATTACTTCTGCCAATACTAAGTGTGGCAGTCAGAAGAGGTGGATAAGATATAAACAACATCTTCATAAATGTACAAACGAACTCTCCAGAAAGGAAAAGCCCAAGGACCTAAAGTAGATAGGGTACCAATTTCCCTCTCTTGGGGCAGAGCATATGTTAAAATATAAACTATAAGAAGGTGCAAGGCGTAGGGTTGTAAGGAGATTGAGAGACATATAGGTATAGTATAGAGGCCTTCAAAGACTACATCCTAAATAAAGAAGTTGCCTAAAAGAAAGGAAGATGTCTACCCTTGGCTTAAGTAACATGAAAAGGTTATCTATCTCAAGCAACAGTGTCTGAAAAAAGTCAACAATAAAGAAGTCTTTCCTGGAGATTTGTAACCAGGGGTTTGTCTTCATTTGAACTGGGGATCACATTTATATTCCCCGCTTCTACCAGGAACCTATCAGATAACTGATCTAGCAAGAACCATCAAGAAATGTCTTCATTAATTCACATGCACAGAAAAAAAAAAGTGAGCAACATGGAAGCTGGAACCAAAAAGATACATATTTTCTATATTAACATTTTTCTTCTCCTTTTCTGTCAGCAGTGATTTCAAATGAAAATTTTGCCTTACAAGGAGTCAAGAGCACTTTCCAACTACGAAGGAATGTAACAGTCTTGGCTTAGGTGTCCTCTACAGATTGAGTCTCTTAAAAAATTGTAATGTTGCTGGGTGTAGTGGCTCTCACCTATAATTCCAGCATCTCAGGAGGTGGAGGCAGAAGGATCACAGGTTTGAGCCCAGAAGCGGCCTTCATAACTTAGCAGGACCCTGTCTCAAGCTAAAATATTTTAAAAGGGGGTTGGGGGTACATCTCAGTAGTAGAGTACTTGCAAAGTCTAAGAGAGGTCCTAGATTCAGTAAAGTATAAGAGAGGTCCTGGGTTCAATACCACACATACACAAAAAACATGTAATGTTTTTGACTTGTCATTTAATTCCACAGACTCTTGATAAACACTTGTACAGATGCTCTCTCAAGGAACTTTTAATCTTATAGCACAGAGAAAAGTCATGGGTAAAATGACCTGGATCCAAGCACATGACACTCAGTTCTTATTTTACTTCATCAGTTCCTTCAGTTGGTCCTTTACATAACATCATTTCAAGATCTCTTCTCACTCTGGTTCACAAAATCAAGAAAATTGAGCAGATTTGTAAGGAATAGGTGATGAAATTACAGGTATGGGAAAGGCCGCGCTAAGGGACAAAAGACTAAATGGAAGCCAAGCAGGTGAAGCAACAAGAGTCAGTTGTGGAGTCATCTCAAGGTCTCACTTCTAGGGAGCAAGTGTGTACCATAAATCTGTATGCATTAGAGGCAAAAGCAACGTAGTGAAGGAGGAAGTACTTATACAACCCACATTCTAAAAGAAGAGTAACCTATGTCAGCTGGCAGTGTGGCTGGGATGCCACCACTGCTGTAGGAGCTTTGCTCGTAAAGGCCAGACTTTTTCAAGCATCTTGTACCCACTGATAAGTGGTAACAAGTGTGCTGACTCCACAAGGGCTGGCCACTATGACATGCCATGTCTCTGTGCCCACCTACCTCGCTGAGTTTAGCTTTAAAAATTTTCTTGAAATTCAGTCATTCCTTAAGTAATTAAGTGTGTGGGC
Organism: Pedetes capensis; assembly: GCA_007922755.1. Taxonomy (NCBI): domain Eukaryota; kingdom Metazoa; phylum Chordata; class Mammalia; order Rodentia; family Pedetidae; genus Pedetes; species Pedetes capensis. Next base: position 10,765 of record VMDO01001315.1, read on the forward strand.
TTATTCTACATAGATGAGATTAAATGCTCATTTGAAATGATATTTTTTCACCTTCAACAAGTTATTTTCACATCATGTAAAGATTAGAATATAGATAAATATGTCGGAGGGGTTAGGGTTTAGCTTAGTTGATAAAGTGCTGCTCTGTGTGCTCTGAGTCCCTGGGTTTGATCCTTAGCACTGCAAAAATGGGAGAAAGACCTGGCAGACCACTCCTGAAACAATTCCAAACAGTCAGTCATCAAAAACCCTCTGAATAGCAGAGAAGCACTAACATAGTGCCGGGTATGGCACAGTGTTGGAGAGTGTTTTGTTCTGTTGTACACAGGGCTGCTATGAGTTAGACTCGACTCAAAGGCACCTAACAACAACAACAACCACCACCTGATGATCAAGGCCCCACAAAAATAACCCAGCTTTGCTATTTTGCTCCAATGAATCTTTGATACTAATTAGTTTTTACTCGCAAGTCTCCTTTTTCCCTGTCTGCACTTGGGAAATCCTGTCTCCCCACCATTGCTTCGTGATTTCCAGAAGACTTGCCTTCTTCAACATCCCAAATCCTTTCCAGTTGTAGGACTGTTGCAATCTTCCCAGCATATGATGTATTTGCCAGTTCCCTTCCACCCACACACCAGGCCCCAAATGCTCTTCTTCCTTTAAACTACTAGAGCACTTGATGCCATGTTTCATTTGGCACTAACTTTTGACCTGCCATTTTTGACATTTGATATAGTCAGATCATATCTCTCCCGCTAAACTCCCTGCTCCTTGAAATAAGAAACCAGATTCCTATTTTCACTGTATAATTGCCAAAGGGGACTGGCATGGTTGTTTTATGTCATGAACCTTAGGGCAGGACTTTCCATTTATCCCTGTAAGTTTAAGGACAAGAAGATAAAAGTGAAGGGGAAAAGAAGAAAAAGATAAATTATGTAAAGACCACTCTGATACTTTCAGATATCAGTACTTGCAAGGATAGATGCTAATCTCAGAAAAAGAAAGCATCAAGATGGAGCTTTCTCTTTTCCCTGATAGGCATTCGAGCAGAGTGCTTCTGGTCACCTGATTTTTCTCTGCGCAGGGATATTCTTGTACTCCATCAGAGTCTGCAGAGTGCCAGTTCACATTCCTTCCTTTTCCTCTGCATAATCTCTGCTAAGGTACCTCAGAACTAAGTGAGTTCTTCAAGATTCATAGTCACACTTTGCTATGGTCTGAATGTGCCCTCCAAAATTCATATGCTAAAATCTAATCAACAATATGATGATATTAAAAGGTGGAGCCTTTAAGGGGTAATTAATTTATAAGGATAGAGCCTTCATGGATGGGATTAGGACCCTTATAAAAGGCCTTTAAAAAGTGAGTTTGTTCCCTTCCATTCCTTGTTCCTTCTACTGTGTGACAACACAGGGCTCCTCCCCTCTGGAGGATGCAACAAGAAGGTAGATCTTGCAATCATGGAGATTGGGATCTTACTAGACACCAAACCTGCTGAAACCTTGACCTTGAACTTCCTGGCCTTCAGAACTGTGAGAAACTAATATCTGTTTATACATTACTGAGTTTAAGATATTATGTTATAGCAGCACCAGTGGCACAAGATACCTTTCCTGAATACTAGTTCTCACTAGTGGCAACAGTTTCAGAAGCTAACTGGCCATGTTTGGTCCAGCAGGAGCCACCTCAAAAGTTACTGGATACACAAACAGATCATCCTGTTTTGTCCAGAGTCACTGTTTACAGTTGTCAAACTTTGCTGCATATTAGAATTACCCAAGGAGCTTTTTAAAATCCTCATTCCCAACCACACCTCATGCCAGTTAAATATGAATCTCTGGGAATGGTCCCAGGCATTCATCAGTATTTTCATTTACTGGGTGGTTGCAATGTGCAGCCATGTTTGAGAAGAAGTGGTTCAGTCAGCTCCATTAGCAACTTACTCACATGTTCATCCTGCAGGGCTAATGTCAGAAAACACTGATTCATTTGGAAATGAGCAATGACTGCAGAAGGCAATAGGGACAGGACTTATTGTTGATCACCCAGGACTTATCATTGAACCAACCCAGTCAGTTGGTTATCTGACTTGTTGTTAAGCCAATCTTTACTGTCTCCATGTTTTTCTCTTCCCTATCACCTTTTGGGACCTCATGGGCATCTCTACCTAAAAATAAATAAGAGGGCCCTAGAAATGACAGCATATTTCCCTACTAATGGGTAGAGGATCCCCCAGGGGTTCTCACCCTTGACTATGCATCAGAATCACCTAGAATATTAGACATACCTAAGCAGGGCCCTAATCTCAGAGGTGCTGGTGCAGTTTGGGAAAAGTTGTGATTCTGTGGTCTCCAGACTAGCAGCATCTGTATCACCTGGGCACTCTGTAGAAATGCAAGTTCTCAGGATCATCTCAGACCTAATGAATCAGATACTTAGGTGGAACAGGAAGATGCAGGTGGTAGCAGAAACCTGTGTTTAAATAAGCTATGGAGGAAATGGTGATCATGCTTGCATTCAAGAGCTACAAGTTTATGCAGGTGACAGGTTTTAGAGATTTGGGGGAGTTCACAGGTCCTAGTCCCCCACGTCTGTCAGCTTGTCGTGCTATGGGAGCTTGTGTGTTGCTGTGATGCTGAAAACTATGCCACCGATATTTCAGAGACCAGCAATTCCACCCAGGTTTCAGCTGAGATTCCAGACTAAGACAGAGTAGGGAGAAGGACCTGGCAGCCCACTCCCTAAACAATTAGCTATTGAAAACTCTATGAATAGTAGAGAAGCACTGTCAAATACAGAAACAGAAAATGAGACCCCTAGGCTAGAACACATTCAAAAGACAACTGGGGAAGAGCTGCCTCTCAAAGTAGAGTTGATGAGAATGGAGTAAAGCCTCTGGGACCTCCATTTGCTGATGTGGTATGTCTCAAAATGAGAAGAAACACAGTGGCTGCAACAATGGGCTCAAACATAAAACAATCATGTGCATGGCACAGTGTCAGGTAGTGTTTTGTTCTATTGTACATAGGGTAACTATGGGTCACACCTGACTCGACCACACCTAACAACAATAACAACACAGGTACTAGTGCACAGCCCAGGTAGAGACTTCTGGGTGAAATAGCACTGGCCTGGTGAATTGACATCTATCGTTTAATAGTGTATTCTGTGCTTTCCCAATTCTGAATACAACATGAGAAGCAGAGTGCCATTTACTGGGCTGAGAATAAGAGCTCTTGCAATATGTTGAAAAATGAGTTTGCTATGTTCAGTCATTTTAACTACTGAATTATATCAACAGCGGATGTGTGCTAACTACTCACTGAAACACTGAAACACTTAAAATCTCCCATCCTCATCATCCTTCTCACCCAATAAATCTTTCCTTCAAAATAAAACTGTCAATTAACTGAAGCTCCATAGCCAAATATAGAAATCTTTTTCTTGATCGGAAAAGAGAGATGAGTATGATGGGTCTTCATTTTGAAATGGGCCTTTGGGTCAACATTTCAGGGTTCATTTGGGCACCATCTCATTCTTCAAAGAGAATTTAATAGTTTAAGTAGAAGGGTTTATTTGTGCCATGATGGCATTTAGAATTCTAGTTTTCATACAGTCTCAAGATAGAAGTCTCTGGCAAGATATGCTATAAATGGGACCTTTATATGAGCATCGGTTCGTACTTTACATGAAAGAACTTATTATGCAAGGACTAATGCTTCAAAGAGTGGCAAACAAGCTGGCCCTTCTGTTTTTGCACTGGCCCTGGGGCAGAGAAGACTCCTGTGGAGCCCCAAAGATACTTCATGGGAAAGGGGACAATCCTGTGGATCCCTTTCTATCTCTGACAGTCTCTGAGGATAAGTCATGCATGCAGGAAAAAAGGTTTATTAATAGCCCTAGACAAGAGGAGCAGCTGAGATTGCACCAACATCTTCAGGGTGGTTCACTCATGAACGGCTTCAGGGACCCCAATCTGTCTACTGAGAGGTTACCTTGAGGACAGTAGATGTCGGGAGCCCATCGGTTGCATTCATAATTGTCTGCTGCCTTTTCACAGGTGAAGCATTTAAATCCACCAGGATATGGTGTGGCTATAAAAATCGAGAGAAAAAAAATGGATTTGTAGACTGAGCACAGATTCCTATGAAGTTAGACATATTCATTTATTAAAAGGATTCTCAAGACATCTCAACAGTGTCAAAAAATTAAACATCCAACTACCTTATGACCCTGAAATTTCACTTTTTGAAACTTATTTCTGAGTAATCAAGACTTATATTCATACAAAAAAGAACCTGTGCGCAAATATGCACAGCAACTTCATCTGTACAGGTTTCCCATTCCTAATCTGAGAATCCCAAATCTAAAAGGCTCCAAAATATGAAATTTTAACATGACACCCACCCTCAAAGTTCCACACCTGACCTCACATGACAGGCCACAGTTGAAATGATAGAACACCAATATCCCTAGCCATTATGGAAATGTAAATCAAAACAACTCTGAGATTCCACCTTACTCCAGTAAGAATGGCCAAGATCAATAAAACAAATGACAACAAATGCTGGTGAGGCTGTGGAGAAAAGGGAACACCCTTACGCTGCTGGTGGAGTTGTAAATTGGTTCAACTGCTTTGGAAATCAATATGGAGGTACCTCAGAAAACTAAAAATAGATCTATCACATGACCCAGTTATACCACTATTGGGAATATACCCAAAGGGAGGTGAGTCATCATACCACAGAGACACCTGTATCTCCATGTTCAATGCAGCACTTTTCACAATAGCAAGGATATGGAATCAACCAAAGTGCCCATCAACAGAAGAATGGATAAAAAAATTATGGTACATATACACAATGGAATACTACTCAACAATCAAAAAAATGAAATATAATGTCACTTGCAGCAAAATGGATGGAATTGGAGAAAATTATCTTAAGTGAACGAACACAAGCCCAAAAAGAGGAATACCATATGTTCTCACTCATGTGTGGGAGCTAACTCAAACTTAAAAGAAAGAAAAAGTCCTATACATAAATACATAAATTGGAACATAATAAAAAGCTCATCTAAACTTAGTGGAGAAGGGACAATTTAGGAGTGAAAAGAAGGAGGGAGGGATCTAGGAAAAGGAAGTGATGATGGGAGAAGACGGGAAGGGGAGGAGGAACAAGGAGGAATGAGAAAGGAAAGAGAGGTCAACCTCAAAGTAAACAGCCCAACTTTAATAGTTCAGGAAATAATAATAATATCAATAATACCAAAGATGCAATAATGCAAACGGACTAGATTACTCACGTAATACTGCTGAGAATGTAAAAGGATAGATCACTATAGAAAAAATTTGGACTTAAATCAAAATTGGGATGCACATATATAGATAAATATTCCCACTAAAGATATGCAAGTAGAAAGGAGATCATTGGGCAGGGGATAGGGAGGCATGAGAGGGTAAGGGGGAAGTTATGTGAGCAATGTACAATGAAATACATATATGGAAATGCCACAATGAAATACATATCAGAATGAAACCCATTAAGTTGTACATTAAAATTTTTCAATTATAAAAAAAGAAATGCTGGAGCACTAAAAATATTTTATAAAATTCCTCCAGGTCATATAGATATATAAGGTATACATGAAACATAAATGAATTTCATGTTTAGACTAAGATATTTCATTACATATGTGTAAATATTCCAAATTTAAGAAAAGATAACATCAGAAATCCAAAGTACTTCTGGTCCCAAGCATTTCAAATATAGGATACCCAATCAATAATGACCAAAATCTAGAAACAACCAGATGTCCTTCAATGAGTGAATGGTTAAACAAACTGTAGTACATTCATGCCATCGAATATAGGCAGCAATAAAAAAACTATTAACACCGGGCGTGGTGGCACATGCCTGTAATCCCAGTGGCTTGGGAGGCAGAGGCAGAAGGATCACAAGTTCGAGACCAGAGGCAGTCTGCGTAATTTAGCGAGACCCTGTCTCAAAAAGTAAAAAACGGTCTGGGGGTGCAGCTCAGTGGTCCAGCACTTGCAAAGCAAGCATGCAGGCGCGAGGCCCTGGGTCCAACCCTCAGTATCACACACACACACAAAAAAATATTAACATATTAACATATCATATTAACATATTAACAACTTCAATGAATTTCTAGGGACTTATTCTCAGTGAAAAAAAGCCAGTCCAACAGGTTACCTATTGGATGTTTCCATTTATTTACCATTTCTGAAATGACAAGATTTTGGAAATGGAGTGCATTTAGAAATGAGTGATTGACAGGTGTTAGGGATGGCAGTATGCGGTTGGGGGTAGTATTTGAAGGAGAGAGATGTGAGGCACAAAATTCTGGGAAGTCCCTCCCAACTTCTCAATCTTCTCTTGAATACCCTCTTCCTGCCTTTTGAGAAGGCTGTCCTCCAGGTACCTGTTTTTTCTGCCCTGTCTTTGAGCCCAGGTGGGAGGTGTCACCTAAGAGTCATGCTCTGGAGGGTGCTTAGCCTGCCAGCTCCTTCCATCAGCACAAGGTAGGGATCGACAAGGAAGGTCTGGTCAGAATATTCTCTGTCCTTTTCCCCAATGTGCTTTTAATAGTCTCTTTGCTATTTAGAATTCTTTCATAAACACAACTTGAGCATTTATTTAATTTGTAAAATTACCTAGCTTATTTGAAAGCTTCAGAAACTGAAATACTTCATCTGCAGGGGCCAACTGTTCTCCCTCGCAGATGGCTGAGCCTGTGGAGCCCACTGGCGGAAATAATCATCTCAGGGTAAATTGCTTTGCCCACATGGAACCAATTAAGTATGTTATCAAAAATAAATGAAGGAGGAGGCAGCAGCTTAAGGCCAGAATTATGGGCCAGATATAACTTTGATTTTCACCTTGCCTGGAACAGCTGCCCATCCATGAATTTGCCTGAAATATTTCACAGAGTTGACTGTGACAATACTCAGTACCTTAATACAGTCAAAAGTCATAAAGACAAGTGGCTGAACCTTTTGTGGGCCCATTTGAGAGTCCTATATTTCCCCAAGTAGGTACTGATTCAACTTTGTAAGTAGAATGATAGTAAGGGCATGGATCATCTTACAAAATGATGGGAAGCAGTTTAGAGACAGTCACCCATCCATCCATCTATTCACTTTAGTCCCATGAGGAAATTTCACCATGAGGAAAAATGTTCTCCTAGCACATAATTATCATAAAGCGTAAGAAAGTATTTTGTGAAACGACATAGAAATAATTTGTGTATCTCCACATCCAACCACCTAGAAACATGGGATACATTTGAACTGAAAGATTCTGCTTGAGCCTAAATAATCTAAAATGAACACATTCTTGAATTCCAAATCCATTTAATGTTCTTCCAGACATTATAATTCATTTATTTTTATAAATACCTTTATGAGAAAAACCATACAAAATATTTGGGGAAATTGTCCTGATTCGACACATTAAAAATAATTTTACTATTAACTTAAAAATAGTTAATATACAAATAACTTTAAAAGTACTTGTAAAATTTGAAATAGAATGATCAAAGTAGGAATTAAAAAAAAAAAAAGAGTTAAAGAATTTGACAAAAAACAGCATTTCTCAAAAGATGATCATCATATTCACCAAGGTTTATGACTGCAAGTTCACCATACAGCTTCAGTTTGCATGATTAATTCACTAGAACATTCAATTTTATCTGTCTGTCACTGCAGCCAAAACAATTTTTGGCTGGAATGTTGGATTAGTTATTCCTGGAAACTTTCCCATCAAAGAGATAAATTAAGGATTTTAAATGAAGATGGATGATCCAACTGCTCCAAGAACAAATTATTGAGCACCAAACACTAATAAGTTATAGTGTTCCCAAATTTGGATTATTTAATACTTTTCAAAATGATCTCTTACAAAATAGTGACATGTGAAATTAAATACTACTATTTCTTTAAGTAGGCCTGGATTCTGAAATTAACACAAAGGCCATACACATTTACATAGGAGTATGATCTAAAAATACTATGGCAGCAAAATGAAGTTTTGCTTCAAATAATTTACATCTGAATGAGTTTATCAGCATGTATCACTGGTACTTAACCAGATGATCTCATTTTTGGTTAGTTTTATTTTAAAATCTACAACTTTATATCTGTGTACACTCTTAATGACTACAGTTTAATATTTGCTTATAGGAACTTTCATTGACATCTTGCCAAGTAGTGTTGGTCAATGAATAATCAATGATTAGTGGCAAATCTCTGCAAACATACTCACCTTTCAGTGGCTAATTGTAATACAATATCAAGTAAATGGTTAGGTTCTTCCCTCTGGAAATATTTAGCCCAAAATAAGGTCAACAGATGAACAACTATCTCCAGTAACTTGCTAATTGATACTGCATCTGATAAAGAGCTTTTTTTTTTTCTTTTAAAGGATGGAAAGAGGTTCCTAAGAGATATGCTATTTTATTCTTTGTGACTTCAAAGCATTACAGAACAAGCAGAGTTTCAGACTGTTGTGGTCCCAGCTGTGAATGAATCTAATTTGGCTCTTGATCACAGAGTTAATAAGCTTAGTACTCTTTATTTCAAGGCATAAGTCCTTGGTCCCCCAAGAGAAGGTGATTGTGAAGAAAAAAAGAAACACCAAAGTGCCCAGTTACTTCCTGTAAAATAATCTGTCCATTAACTCTCATGGTCAGCCATGGTTCAACCTAGCATAACTCATTTGTAAGGCATTAGAAAAGATTTAGTCTTTGTTTCCATCTCTTGGAACTTTCGCCTGGACAAAGGCCCTCAGTTACTGAAAATGTGAGAACAGACGTTTAGAAATATATGCTGATGTGTAATGCATCCACACTTTTTCTGTTCTTGCCAAATTAATTTCCCTTGTTTTTGGAAATTAGAGGCAAATATAAAAAATTCTACAAATCTAATAAATTTATCTCTCTTTTCAGGCCACTTGGCAACAAAATATTATCAGAGTAATTTTACTGTGAATACATTTCTGATAGAAATGCATTTCCTGATACCTGTCTAGAAAGTCTCTGCACTGTGTAAGACTTATGTAGGATAGGATTATGAATAAACTTGGTTGGCTCACACCCGTGGCATAAACAAGTCCCTTGCATGGGTATAGCTCTTTGGTGGACATGATTAAAGAAAGACTGAAAACATGCATCCAGACGAAAACTGGATTCTTTAAGGAGAGGTTTCTATTCTACGGAAAGAAATGGAGGCCAAGAACAGGTTGCAGTCATTTAGTATATTAAATTCTGTGATCTCATGTAATACCTGATAACCAATTAAACAGTTCCATTTCTCTTACTATTAACTCCTGTTTTAGAAGTTTCTATTTGACTTCAGTGCTTTAAGCACAGTGGGAAGCAAACCATCATTTTTCAGGGAAAAAAGAGAAAAAAAGCATATACAAATTATAAAACAGAATGTTATTCAGGACAGTGCCTTGAGGTGGAAAGCCATAAACTTTGTTTCTTTGGAAGGCTTAGGAACTTCAGAGATTAGGGAGCCAGAGAGCAAAGGAGATTAGCCATGGGAAGCTGCATTCCCCTCACACCCTGGTTATTATCAACAATGGCTGTGCTGGCCCTGTGAGAAATGAGTCTGTGGTTGCCTGTACAGAAAACTTGTGTGTCTCCCACCTGCACCACTACATTTCTCCGTGGGCAGCTCTGAGCTTTCCCATGTAACATTAATGGGATCTGGCTCATTCACTGACCCAGAAAACGCCAGTTGTGCCTCCACCTCCAAAGTGATGAGATTATATAAATAATTCAAAATCAAACTAATCACAGCTTCCCTCATGTATTTCTTATGGCCTCTGTTCAACAGAAACCTGCTTATTGGTAGAGGGATCACTCCATCTGAGCATGGTCTAGTGCTCCAGGGCAGAGGGTCATGCCATTTAAAAAATCAAAAGTGAAAACACATGGATAAACTTCTGAAATAGCTTGGAGAAATGTGAAGTTAACTCTGATTTGAAAAGTTCTAACCAAGCAGGAACCATTTATGATTACTTCAATCCAACAAGAATTTATATTGCCCATGATCCGTATTTAGCTCAGGTGGTAGAGTGCTGCACTGCAGTCTCTGAGGTCCTGAGTTCAATTCCCAGCACCGCAAAATGGGAGAAGGACCTGGCAATCCACTCCCAAGGCAATCCCGAAACAGTCAGCCATTGAAAACCCTTTGAGGGTCGCTATGAGTCTTGGACTCGACTTGACAACAACATGATCCATAAGAAGACTGAAAGAGAACTCAGGCCCTAATTTAGGAACAAATTCTATCCCTCTCCATATTTCAAAATCACATCAGAAAAATCTCACCACTTCTTTACAAAGAATGAGTTTCTTCTATTGAGATCGGCTCTATTTAACTAACATCGGTCATGTGAGCAGAACTTTTCTATCAATTTCTAAAGAATAGAAGTGATTTTTCCTGTGGCCTGGCAGAGTTTGACCTTCAAATACCCACTCTGAAATTAATTTTCCAAATAGGGGTCCACTCATCTGGGGCACTGACCTGCCCCAGAAAAGTGATGTGCTTGTTTTGGTTCCTTAATTTCCCTTCCTGCCCTGTATGTAGGCAGAGGCCAGGGACCAGTTTTGCTGCCCAGCTACTACTGACTGTTGCAAAAGCTGAGAGACCTCCACAGAAGCTGAAAACCCTGGCAATCAATCCTAAGAGACTGAAATCTAGGTTTTTGCCTTACCATGTCTAAAAAAACAAAACAAAACAAAAATTTAATAAGCATGGCTCTTTGGAGAAAAGAACAAAATGCAATCTAGAAAACAGAGCAAGTATCAAAGTATTTTCTTTTCATGGACATTATTAAAACAAAGTATAAAGTCCTGCAAAAACAGCCAGATAAATTTTCCATGTAATTAACCAGTAGGCACTAGACTATTGGTGTAGGGTATGGTGGCAGAATCTAAAGAAATTACTTGCTGCTTAGCCAAATGTATTTGGAGATATATAAAATTAGACTGGTGTGTTTTCAGCTCCCCAGATTTTCTGACAAAGCCAATGATAACAACAAGAGCATAAATATCAACTGTTCGATTGTCTATAAGCTATAGACATGGTGTTTTATGGATATTATTTCTGGTCTACAAATAATGCTATAGAGCACATATAATTTTGCCTCTTTAGAAATGAGAAAATAAGCACTTAAAGTTTTTCTTTAACATGAATTGAGCATTTACTACAGCTCCCACACAGTGTTAAGTGCATTATATTATTTAATCATCACAAAGTTAGGGAATTTATTTCAGCTCCTAGGAAGCAGCTGAGCTGTGGATCCAAGGACAGGTACACTCTAAGCCTCTGTGCATCTCACATGCTATCTCTCAGCTAACCCAGAACATGCAGATATTAAGAATTCTAGCCCTATGGCACCGAAGTAGGCCAAGCAGCTACCTCTGCTTTGTACACTGGATGATCTTCTTAAGGAATAATAATGTCTTAATTGAGTGAATACCTTTTATGCCTATAGCAAACTTGACGACGTGGACATAAAAACGATATTTGTGAAGAAGATTTTAAAAGAATAATGTACCTTAGAGCAAAAACCAAAAGCCAGAAGACACTCAATATGCCCAGCTCTCACCACCACAAGGGCAATACAAAAGAGGAGTAATATAAAAACAAAAGCAAAGATAAGCAGAGATGGAGACCAGAGGGGGAAGCCAAACTGCTATTTCCCAAAGTGTGATCCTTAGGGTATCTGCAGAGAAGGATCTATAATTCTTGCCAAAAGCACAAATCTGTAAGTACAACTCTGTTGTTGTTGTTGTTAGGTGCCGTCAAGTCAGTATCCTACTCATAGCGACCCTCATAGGGTTTTCATTGGCTGACTGTTTCGGGATTGCCTTGGGAGTGGATTGCCAGGCCCTTCTCCCATAAGTACAACTCTAGATATATACAAATCAGAAACTTGAGGACAAGGATCTGGGCAGAGGAGAGACTTGCACTATTAGACACTCCCTGGGGTTTAGCTAAGTTGGTAGAGTACTGCTCTGCTCTTTCTGAGCCCCTGAGTTTGATCTCCAGCATCACAAAAAATGGGAGAAGGACCTGGAAGCCCACTCTAGAAGCAATCAGCCATTGAAAACCCTATGAATAGAGAAGCACTGATATAGTGCCAGGCATGGCATAGTGTCAGAGAGTGTTTCACTGGGTTGCTATGAGTTAGACCTGACTCAATGGCACCAAACAACAGCAGAGAATTCCTAAACACAAGAAAACAAAAGCCACAGGGAATAGGAAGTTTGGGAGGCAAGGATGCTGAAACTGAGCAGATGCACAGAAAGGAAGATCAGTTGTTATCAGACCTACAAAGGACTGGGACTAGGGCTTAGCTCAGTTAGCAGAACACTGCTCTGTAGTCCCTGAGGATCCAGGTTCGATCCCCAGCATTGCAAAAATGGGAGAAGGATGTGGCAGTCCACTTCCAAAACAGCCATTGAAAACAGACATGACCTGAAGGCACCTAACAACAACAACGGACTGATCTTTTACAAACCATCCACCTTCTGGGACAAGGCAGTTCACTCTGATAACTGATGGAGGACAGTACAGAAAAAGGGAAGGGTATTTAGAATTAGAATGACTGTAGTAACCAGAGAAAATAAGCCTGGTAATTTGTCTTAAAATAAAAACCAAACATTGTGTAGAAAGGTAAGGGTAAAATATAAAGCATCTTTTTTTAACTACTGCACCCCCTAATTAAACCACTGATGTCTCCCCTGCATTGAAGCTGGCCTTCTCCTGGACATGCTTCAACCTACTTCTTACTGGAAATTCAGCAACATTTCTGCAGCAAAGAGAACGGAGTCTTACTTGAAGGATGGAGGTAGATAATGTCTTTCACTGTGAAGTCTCGGGACTGAGCGGCTTTCAGACAATCAGCCAGTAGGCTCAGGAGCAGAAGCCAGGCCAGGGCAGGGCCAGGTTCCATGGCAGACCGATGTGTCACTCATACAGGGGGCCCCGGAGCCGGGACTCGAGGCAATGGACGAGAACTCGCACCTGAAACATGAAGACAGGCTCATCTCAGTGCTCCGCTGGATAAAGTACAGGAAGCCTGGCCGCGCTGCCATGGGTGAGATAGGCTGGGGAGGGACAGGGAGCCAGAGAACAAGGGAGCCATGGGATGAAACTTTATAAATGGTAATTTTAGAGCACTTAGACCATTCCAGCCCAAATCTATTCTTAATCAGGTTGCTAAAGCTCCACTGGTAGCAATCCCTTCTAATATCCAGCAGAGATGGTATCAAGAGAGATTGAATTTTAATGAAATCCAGCTATTTTTGCCAGGAGGCCAGGGGATGGCTACCAGGGAGTAACAATAAATAAGTCAGATACAAAAGCTCAGAAGCATTTCTTTGATAATGATGTGGGCCAGGCACAAGAGTACGGCCTTATTGGGTTCTGTTGTCCATGCAAAGCATACAGGGTACACTCTCTGATTTGCAAAAGGAGAGAAATATAGGTAAGTTGACCTCTCTCAAACCAAAGCGTGTCTCAGTAGCACAAAATCTCCTTAATATAACTAATGTTACTTGTTCAGATACTATTGAAGTCCTTTACAAATACCAGTTATTCTCCTAATAGCCCTATGTGGTAGGCACCATTATTATCCCATTTTGAGTACTCTGAGGTCCAGCAAATTAGCCTGGGGTTTAGCTCAGTTGGTAGAATGCTTGCTCTATGTGCTCTGAGGCCCTGGATTCGATCCCCAACACTGCAAAAACTGGGAAAGGACCTGGCAACCCATTCCCCAAACAATCAGCCATCAAAAACCCTCTGAATAGCAGAGAAGCACTGACATAGTGCCAGGCATGGTACAGTGACAGGTAGTATTTCATTCCATTGTACATAGATTTGCTATGAGTCAGACTGACTTGATGGCACCTAATAACAACAACAACAAGGTCCAGCAAGTAAGTAAAGGAGCTGACTCAAACTCAGGCAGTGTGGCTTTAGAGCCTGCATTTTTACACTAGGAAATGTTGAGTTCTTCATAAGACTAATTCAAGGTTTATGAACAAAACCAATGATATAAGATCAAGTTATTCCTTAGCACTAAGCAATCATTTACTCTGCCATTCATTCTGATTTTTTTTTCACTCAAAAGAGGACATTATAAATTTGTTACAGGGCTAAACTGTCCAGCTTAGTTAGAATACAGAGGTATCTCTTAATTTACATGTGTATGCTATTTGCCTGCTATTTTCTTAGTTTCCTTTAGAGCAGGTGGACTGGGGTTTGGCTCAGTTGGTAGAGTGCTGCTATGCACCCTCTGAGGCCCTGGGTTTGATCCCCAGCACTACATTAAATGGGAGAAGGACCAGTCAGTCCATTCCCAAAACAATCAGCCATTGAAAACCCTATGAATAGCAGAGAAGCACAGACTATTGTACATAGAGATAAATGACATAAACATCATCATACCTGCTAATAAAATAAAATTGAGGTCCATGCTATAGAATAAAACTTAACTCCAATTCATGTATATTACTATTATATCTACTTTCTAATCCAAACTACAATCTCATAGGCATGGAAAATATCTCAAGGTAAATATTTAAAAATTTACAATATCAAGGCCAGGTGCCACCATGGTACATACCTTTAATTCCAGCAACTGAGGAAGCTAAGGCAGGAAGATCACAAGTTCGAGGCCAGGGTGGCCTGTCCAACTGGGCAAAACTTGTTTCAAAAAAATAAATAAAAAAGGAGTAAAAGATTATAAAGAGTAAAAAATTATAAAATAAATAAATAAAAAAGGCAGACTCTTACTTGGGGGTGCAGCTCAGTGGTAACGCATTTGCCTAGAATGCTTCAAGCCCTAGTTTCAACACACTAGTACTGCAAAAAAAAACTACACGATCAATAATAGGGAAACTGATCTTCACAGCAAAGTAAATTACATAGTAAAGCAAACTCATGGTAAAATTTAAATTTAAATGGATAAGGACTAAGTGTGGCAGACTTTTTGTCCCGGTTACTTTTGTGGGGAGGAGGGGAAATGACATAAAACTATGTGGGATCACTTTAATGTTTAATTTAGTATTCCGCGGTAATCTTGGGTAGCACTTCCTATTTTCATTTTATTCCTTTTAACAGTGTGTTGAAATTGTCTGATATGCTTCCCCTCCCCGACCATGCCAGTTATTTACCAGCTAATAAGTGTCGGCAGATGTCTAAGCACAAAAATAAAGGGAACATGGTACCTGCAGTATCTCCTTTGGTAGGACAAACAACCCGGGTTTGAGAATAGGTTGTTGTTGTTGTTGTTGTTAGGTGCCATCGAGTCGGTATCCGACTCATAGCGACCCTCATGGGGTTTTCAATGGCTGACTCTTTCGGGATTGCCTTGGGAGTGGATTGCCAGGCCCTTCTCCCATTTTTGTGGTGCTGGGAATTGAACTCAGGACCTCAGAGACTGCAGCGCAGCGCTCTACCAACTGAGCCAAATCCCAGCCCCCTTGAGAATAGGTGGTAAATATTAAATCAGAAAGACAGGAGCACTAAAGACCTCAGTTACAGAACTGAAGGTTGGCTCCTCCTAGAAGTTTGTCTTGGTAGTTTCTGCTTACCAAGACCTACTTCATCCCAGAATACTCTAAAAAGCACATTGGTTTGAATTTTTTTTTAACTTACTCTGCACTAAAAATACAAGTAGAAAAATTGTTCTTAGGCAATTACCTGAGCTTTTAAAATACAAAACAACAGCAACAAAAAAAGGTGACTATTATGTTAGGCTGAATAACGCACCCTCTCCTGTGATGTCTACGTCACAATCCCCAGAACCCTGTGAAGGTGAAAGAGAATTTGTAGATGTGATTGAGCTGAGGACCCTGAGATGGGGAGGTCAGGCTGATGAACCATGTGAGCCCAGTGTCACTGCACAAGTCCCTGTAAGAGGGAGGCTGGGGAGCTCAAGTCAGCAGGAGGAAAAGTGACAGAACCACACACCAAGGAACACCACAGGTTCTGGAAACTGAAAACCGCCAGGAAATGACCCTCTCTGAAAGCCCCCAGAAAGACCCAGCCCTGCTGACACCTTAACTTTAGCCCAGCAAAACTCATTTTGGACTTCTGACCTCCAGAACCGAAAGGTAGCAAATTCCTTTTATTTTATGTCACTAAATGTACAATACTTAATCACAGCAGCCATAAGAAACTAATACAATTTTAAAATCAGACTTCTAAGCCACAGCATAGCCTATTTACAGAAATAAGTAAAATGACACTTGTCATTTTCTTGGAACATTTTTAAATGCCCTTTCTAGGTTTTGAGTCACTAGCAGGGAAGTATCAGGGGGAACCATATAACACTGCCATTTTTGTAGGTAAAAAAATGGTTATTGGCAACTTCATATAGCTGAATTTACAGCTTTTACTAATGGTACTGGTTATAGCACAAACAAAAATTAAATGACCTCTGGAGCAGTGTATAGAATGCTATGTGAAAACATATAAATGTCTTCCACAACACAAGTCAGTTCTGTTTTCTTGCTTATGCATTTTGTGTAGACAAAAGTCTCCTCTGAGCTTCAACATCAACTAGAGTCTTCAGACTCTTACTTGGCTCTGGGACACGTGCACCACCCAAGTCTTGTTCTTCTCTGAGCACTGAAGACATATCGGATTGGGAAATAACTCTCTCACTTCCCATTTGCCATGCTCGGTAACTTCTCAAAGCATACTATGACTTCTCTACCACTACCACCACCACTACCACTTATTCATTCATGTTTCATGTTTACTACCATATTTGTGTGCCACACCTAGCCACTGCAGAAGATTATTCCTGTTTTATAAATGAAGCTGAACTCAGAGGAGAACTTGCTCAAGATCACAAAACTGCCCTAAGTGGGAATGTGAAGCTTTATTTTTCAGCATTTGTAGCTGACCACACATTGATCAAAACTTCCACACTGATTTCTTTCATGGACTGGATGGTGAGGAAAGCTACCTGGTTTTATTTTGATATAATTTCACATTGAATATCAACTAGTTGCCAATCTAAGTTCTTTTTTTAATGTGCTTCTCAAAGTTAACATCAATGCTTCACACAAAATACTGTAAGCAGCATGTATTTATTAAAACAGTTCTGACCCATGATATTCCTTTCAGTTATTGACTTAAAGGTCTCTCTGCGTTGTACTTGCCCCAAGCATAATGCATCCCAGTATTATGTGAATTTAACCTCATTGCAACCTTTGCACCAGGACCATGGGAGCTGTTATTTTGCAACCTGTGTTGAAGATGTGTAATAGAGGTTAAGTTCGATTGCTTGGGTTTGAAACCAAGATCCAATACCTACATGCTGAGTAATCTTGAGCCAAGTTACTTAACCACTCTGTGCCTTAGTTTCCTTATCTGCAAAATGAGGATACTACCTACCTCAAAAGTTTATTATGAGGATTAAATGAGTTAACATATATTAAGCACAGTGTCTGCCACTCAATTAATGCTATGTAGTATTTTGTAGTATTTTTACAATTATTGTTTTGTGTAAGTCAGTGTAGTTTTCTAAGTGAAAGTAAATATGGTAAGATTGTTGTTGTTGTTGGGTGCCGTTGAGTCGTGACCGACTCATAGCGACCCTTATAGGGTTTTCAATGGCTGACTGTTTCGGGATTGCCTCCGGAGTGGGTTGCCATGTCCTTCTGTTTTTATGGTACTGGGAATCGAACTGGGGACCTCAGAGACTGCAGAGTGGCACTCTACCAACTGAGTTAAATCCCAGCATGGTAAGATTAACTCTATTCAATATACAATTCACTTTCCTTAAGTGAGAAATATAATAGCTCAAAACTACTCAATATGACAGATCAAGGTCCACATGACTTCCCTATCCCAGCATCTGTCCCATAGTCACCAAGGCAGGGGCAAAGCTAGTGGGAAAAAAAAAGAGGTACCTCCTGGCAACCAGCATTTAATGTTGCTGAGGCACATTCAGATCAAGGTGACTTTTTGCCTGCGCTCATCACTTCAGTAAACAAGTGGGGAGTGCCTTTAGAAACTCTAGCCAGGTACAATGGCACATGTCTGTAATCCTAGAGACTCAGGAGGCTTAGGGAGGAGGATTTTGAGTTTGAGGCTAGAGGCAGCCTGCACAACTTAGCGAGATCTTGTCTCAAAATAAAAAGTAAAAAATGGGCTGGGGCTGCTGCTCAGTAATAGAGCACTTGCAAAGTATGTGTGAGGTCCCCAAGTATTGAAAAAATAAGAAGAAAGAAAGAAAGAAAAAAGAAACTCTCTCTAGATTGCCCACTGGGATTTAGCTCAGTGGGTAGAGCACTGCGCTGCAGTCTCTGAGGTCCCAAGTTCAATTCCCAGCACCGCAAAAATGGGAGAAGGGCCTGGCAATCCACTCCCAAGGCAATCCCGAAACAGCCATTGAAAACCCTATGAGGGTCGCTATGAGTTGGATACCGACTCGACAGCACCTAACAACAACAACAACAACTAGATTGCCCATGGGGTACCCTGTAAGGTCTATGTAATAGTCACGATCCTTACACATCTGCTTTAGCTAGATTGTACATATACAAAGGTGTTGAGGGAACTCAGGAACACATCCCCTTGTATTCCTTCCAAGGTACCTGTCCTGTGTGTGCATGTACAAACAGCCCTCTTGATGTGGATTATCATGGATGATGTAAAAGTAACTATTTCATTCATTATAGGATGTATTTTACTATAAAGAGGAATTATCTTTGAAAGAATAAGTTTTTCAAAATATTTTCATTTCTTTTTTTTTTTTTTTTTTTTTTTGGTGGTACTGGGGGTTGAACCCAGGGTCTCACGCCTGCATGCTTTGCAAGTGCTGGACCACTAAGCTGTACCCTCAGCCCACATTTTTACTTTTGTGAGACAGGGTCTCAATAAATTACACAGACTGCCTCTGGTCTTGAACTTGCCATCCTTCTGCCTCCACCTCCCGAGCGGCTGGGATTACAGATGTGCACCACCGCACCCAGCAAAATATTTTCATTTCTATGTACAAATTATTCTTACTTAAAATTTTTTTATTGAGATAAACTTCACATAACATAAAACCCACCATTTGGTAATTCAGTGATCTTGGTATATTCGTAATATTGTACTCATCATTATCTAGTCTAGAACATTTCTATCACCCCATAAAAATCCTCATTAGATGTCATTCCCAATTACCTCTTGTCCTTGTAACCCTCATAATTACTTATCTACTTTCTGTCTCTGTGGATTGTGCTACTGAGAACATTTCATATAAATGGAAACATACAATATGTGGTCTTTGTGTCTGGTTTCTTTCACTTGGCACAATGTTTTCAAGGTATATCCATATTGTAGCATTAATCTGTATAGCATTCCTTCTTATGGCTGACTAATATTTCATTGCATGAATATACTATATTTGTTTATTCACAGATGATGGACATTTGAGTGATTCCCACTTTTTGGCTATTGTGATCATAATGTTATTAACATCTCTGATGCCTTTTTGGGTGAGCATATGTTTTCAGTTGCATTGTGTATATACCTAGGAGTGGAACTGTTTGGTCTTATGGTTACTACATATTTAACTTTAGGGCAAACTCTAAACAGTGTTTCACTGCTGCACTCTCTTACATTCCCATTAGCAATATGTGAGTGTTCCAATTTCTCCACATCCTTGCTAACACTTACTTTTCTTTTCTTTCTTTTTAAAAAATTATAACAAACCTACTGAATGTGAAGTGTATCTCACTGTGGTTTTATTTGCATTTTCCAAGTGACTAATAAGGTTGAATATCTTTTCATATGTTTATTTGCCATTCATATATCTTCTTTGGAGTAATGTCTATTCAAATTATGTGCTGAATTTTTAATAGGATTATTTGCTTTCTATTGTTGAGTTATAAGAGTTATTCCTATATTCTGGACTCCAGACATTTTCAAATAGAGCATATCAATAGCAAAAATTTTCTCCTATTCTCATGTCATTTTTTAATTTTCTTGATGGTGTCCTTTAACATACAAAAGATTTAATTTTCATGAAGTCTACTTGTTGTTTTTTATAAAATATACATTTTGTTCCTTATCAAAGTCAAGCACAACACAGCACTAAAAAGGGCCTTCACACAATGCACAATAAGACAACTTGTCTACTTTGTAGTGGCCATGGCTATATTTTCCACCTCTCTTTTCCATGTGAAAAACAGTATGGGCAGGACCATTTATTAATATCACCAGTGCTGCGCTTATATTCCTACAGTCAATCATGAAACACCACTCACTCTATTAGTATTTTCTAGGAACTTAAAAATAAAAATGAGTGATACACACTCACAATTAGTCTAATAGTAACTGAAATACAGGCTTTGCTGAGAGGGATGTACAAAGTCTGCTCAAAAGATATGAGGAATATGTAAATTAAAAAAAATCATTACGATAAAAGAATTAATTTTGCCATTAATTCCCTTCAAAATCCTCCCCCTGAGTTTGAACACCCTGATCCCATCATTCTTGTTACTTTCTGAAGCAGTTCTGGAAGTTCTCTTTCATGAATGTCTTTAGCTGCACTGTTGTAGCTACCTTAATGCCCTGAATCAATTCAAAACGTTTACCTTTCATGGTCATTTTGACTTTGGGGAGGAAACAGAAGTTGCACAGTGTCAGATTCAGTGAATAAGGTGAATAAGGACACACTGTAATTTTTTTTTTATTTGACAGAAATTGCCATACAAGAGGCAATGGGTGACATGGAATGTTGTCATAATGGAAGATGAAACTAAAGACACTCATGAAAGAGGATTTTCAGAACTGCTACAGATAGTGGCAAGAATGATGGGGTGATCAAAGCCAGAGAGAGTATTTTGAGGGAGATTAATGGCAATATGTCTGTTACTGTTAATAATTTTTAAAATGTAAACATTCACTTTATTTTTTGACGACACAGCATCTTTTTGCTATAGATTTTCAGTAGCAGATGGAACTTTAACCCCTAAACTTCACAAATACGATACTGGATAT
Source organism: Pedetes capensis (assembly GCA_007922755.1). Classification (NCBI taxonomy): domain Eukaryota; kingdom Metazoa; phylum Chordata; class Mammalia; order Rodentia; family Pedetidae; genus Pedetes; species Pedetes capensis. The sequence continues at coordinate 31,811 of VMDO01001315.1, forward strand.
GCTCAGATGATATGACAGGTCTTGTCTGGGACTTTGGTGATTTTTCCTGGAGTCCACTGTTCTTTTGGACTGTTCTAGAAATTTACAGAAGACATGTTTCCGTTTGATGACATTACTATTTGAATATGCACTGAGGATCCCATCCCTGAATATGATTCTCTTTATGAAGAAGTACACTCTCATTTTCACAGCTCTGTGACCTTTCATTTGTTATTTATGAGCTTTGGCGAATCTAATACCATTCTGACAGATTTAATTTGTGCACTAAATTACCTTTGCATGAGTTATTCAACTGCTGGTTTTATTCAAATGGATTACTTGCTATATTCTGAAATAGAAAAAAATATTAATTTGAGATCTATTGGACTTCTTCCACTCGGGAGAAAGTTGAGAAGAGTTGCATTCTGAATTTTTACTCCATAGGTGATAGTAGATAACATAAAAGGATTTCCACACCAATCATAGAAGCAAAGTGATAGAACCACAACCCAGGTTAAACTTCACAAATCTATTTGTTAATTGCTATTTCACAGAGTCCAGAACATGAGATAAAAATAAGATACTCCTATTCCTAAATTTGCCACTAGATGAAAAATAAGCACTTCTAGAAATTACACTGAGTTAAGAACTAGATAGTAAAGAACAAAGTGCTAAGTCAAAATATAAGCAATTATGAAGTAGAGAATTAACACAAATCTAAATATATTTTGGGCTGGGATTTAGCTCAATTGGTAAAGCGCCACTCTGCAGTCTCTGAGGTCCCAAGTTCAAATCCCAGCACCACAAAAATGGGAAAGGGATGTGGCAACCCACTCCCAAGGCAATCCTGAAACAATCTACCATTGAAAACCCTATGAGGGTCGCTATGAGTTGGACACGACTCGATGGCACCTAACAACAACAACAAAAATATATTTCAATGCCATAAATACTGAATTTTGAGATGTCTATGCAATATGAGAGCAAAATGGAATTCTGAGGCCTGAAAGACCATCACAAGTCTTGATTCAATTTTGAGTATGTATAGATGACTTGGTGGTGATTTAATGACCTAAAAGAGTTAACACAGCTCCTCCCAAAAAATGAACTAAAAGCATGTCTTCATAAAACTTGTTGTTGTTGTTGTTAGGTGCCGTTGAGTCGGTATCCGACTCATAGCGACCCTCATAGGGTTTTCAATGGCTGATTGTTTCGGGATTGCATTGGGAGTGGATTGCCAGGTCCTTCTCCCATTTTTGCGGTGCTGGGAATTGAACTTGGGGCCTCAGAGACTGCAGCGCAGCGCTCTACCAACTGAGCTAAATCCCAGCCCTTCATAAAACTAAGTCTATTTAAACATATCACTCTAACTGCAGGTATCTTTCTTGCATTTGGGAATTGCTCAGAATATGTGTTGGTTTTAAAACATGCTTAAAGATTCTTTGACATATTTCCAATGAGAGGTGGAGCCTGCTTTCTCTGTCCTTGAGTCTGGGCCAATTGTATTAACCAACTGACTAAAGTGTAGTGGAATTGACCCTATGTGACTTCCAAGAGTAGGTTAGAAGGTGATACAACTTATATTCAGTATGCTAGAACATTCATGCTGAAGCCTTGAGATGCCATATAGCCAGTTTCAGTGATTCAGGCTGCCATGATATAAGGAATCCCAAGTAGTACACACAATGCCACTGACATTTCATGAAGAGAGAGAGCTTCCAAGCCAGAGCCCACCTACTCCAGACACCTCTCCTTCCCACTATTCCTGCTCTGGCCACAGTCTGATTGCAAATGAACAGAGATCTTAGTTTAGTCAGGTGGTGCATTGCTATGACAGAGAAATTGACTGAAGCAAACTTACATGAGGAAATATCTACTGGGGGCTTAGAGTTAGATGATTTTGGTCTATGGAGGCATAAAGCATGGCGGCAGGGCAGGTATTGCATGGCCCATGGCGCAGAACCTCACATCTTCTCAGTCAGGAAGTAGAGGACAGAGAGCAATGGGAACTGTAGGTCCAGGTAAAATCCTCCAAAGATCCACCCCCAGGAACCCTCTTCCACTAAGCTAGGATCCTGCCTCCCAAAGTTCCATAACCTCTTAGGATGGCACCACCAGCTGGAAACCAAGCATTCAAACACAGGGCCTTTGGGGGACATTTTAGATTCAAGCCATGACAGATTCCCCCAAAAAGCTAACTGAACCCATTCCACGTTCTTCACCCACAGAAACCATGAGCAATAATAAGATAATTGCTATTCCCTCCAGCCCCTAAGTTTTGTGGTAATTTGTTAAGCAGCAGTCTTGGAACATAAGGAGGTAGAGCAAAATAGCTAACTAGAAACTTTAATTCAGCTCATAAAGATAATTGCATTTTTCAGGACACATTGGTTGTAAAGTTCAGAAATCCAAAACAAACAGGCCATAACCAAAGCTGGGACTGGAAGGGATGGGGAAAAATTATACTGTTTCCTTAACTGTCCAACTCAAACATGCCCAGAATTTTAACCTTGTTTTAGGAATTTCCAGTTCTCTTCTCAACTCTGCATTGCCTTTATTTGGCCTTTATTCTCAGTCAGGTCCTCCCTAACTGTTTGCACCTGCAGCTCCAGAAGCATTCCCAGGGAGTATCTTTCCCATCTGTCCAGAAAAACCTCAACAAAGGAGGAAGGTACATCCTCTGGTGAATAACTGGCCTGGGGAACTGGGCATTCCGATTGACCAGGGCCTCTGTCAAAGGAACAAGAGCACAGTGCCAACTTCATCAAGGTCACATGATTTCAGGATGGGGAAAAATTGGTTTTCTAAATGAAGATCTTGTCATTTGAAGAAGATGACCTGGATATTGGAATAGCAAACTCATATGAAATATCCACTGTAATAAACAATGTAGCATTTGAAATAACTCTATTAGCCTGGAAATGCAAAGTGAAATTTCTCAAATGAAATTTCTGCAAATGCCAGAAGTAAGAATGTTACCTACCCACAATTTTTCTTCTCAAATAAAAATATAAGTTGAAACAGTGAAAACAGTTCTAGAAGACATTTAGGGTCAGTTCTGCTCTGTAATTCTCCCTTCTTATGAGAAAGAAATGGGTCTTCTACTAACCCCAACTTGTGTTGCTATCAGGGAGCACCATGATCTCTCATGGCCCATCCTACTGACCACTGTTGTTGGGGCCAGGCTTGGAATTGTGATCCAACCAGGCAATCAGAGTTCTGTCCAAATGTTTTTTCATATTAGAATTAGAAAGAGACAAGCAGCCCTTCCTGGCATAAGAGCCCAAGACATGAAGCTGAGGAATATGTACGTGCATGTTCTTTCCTGTGTGGGGGAAGAGGAAGAGAATGAAGCTTACTGGCTAAGAGAGACCAAGAAGAGAAATGGAGAGAAGGGCCCCAGCAACATTCAACTCTTGCCTTTTTGTCCAATTTTTAACATTTCCCTAAATTATTATAGTATCTTCCATATCTAACCAACAAGCTAATCAAGCTAGTCTATTTTGGTTTTCTGTCCCTTGTCAATCAGGAGCTCTGACCAATTCAAGAGTCTTCCAAAAGATCTACCATCTTAAGTTTTCCTATATAACAAATGTGTTTTTTTTAAATCTTAATACTTCCTTAGAGTTTTATCAGCTTTATAAAAGGTTAGAGTTAGCTTTTGAAATGTCAGTAAGGGAGAACTAGTGAGAGATGACTCTTTTTGGATCTCAAAAATATTGATGTTTCATTTTCAGACCATAAGGAGACCAATGTCAACATTCTTGATCTGAATTGAAAATTTATTTGCATAAAAATCAATGCTTTAAAAAATGTTCATTTCTTTTTCAGGAACATTGGCAAGCCTGGAGTTATAGGAAAAAGCTGCCTTTCTACCTTGTCCCAATCTTATTTAAAGGCCAATTGCATTAAGAAAGCTTCAGTTCTTGAAGGATGAATGGTGTCTGGAGAAGGATGCCTAGCAATGCATTCACATTGTAAAGGACATTATATCTACTTTAGGAATGATTCTTCTTGTTGTTTCTGCACATTGTTTCCTTCTTTTATCAACCTGAAGGTTCTTGAGAACTGAGAGAAGGCATTTTCAAGTGTAAACAACAGGAAGGAACAGAGTCAGGGAGCTCCTCACATAGAAATGAAACATTGGGTGAAGTTCAGCCTGCCATTTTTTATTTACTGGAAAGGGGGCAACACTTTGGAGAAATTTTTGCTTTGGTGTCTTTTATTAAATGTCTCTGTTTAAGAATGTCATATGTTCATTTCATTTTTTTCTAGGGATTTTTAACCTAGAGACCTTCTACAAATCTTATAGAAGTAAAAAATATACTCAGAAAAATTATGATAGGTATAGTTGGATTAAATCAAAACAAGATGTGTTCTATGTTTAAAATAACTCAGTTCCAAATCTAAATTTTGATTTTTATGCCTCCAATCTCTTAACAAAATAGTTAACTTACACAGAATAAAAAGACTCTTCTCTGCATTTGGAATAATGTATTTGTCTTTGTTCCATTAATTTTGAGCATTTCCAAAACTTCAAAAACATGAAAGAAGTGTTAGTAATAATCAGTTATAAAGCAGATACTGGCTGCTATGAATCTATGGAAATATTTCACACTACTTGAACCAAGTTTTATTGGCAAGGACTATTATGTAGTGTTTTGGGCCACTCTGTTCTGGTTTTAGAGGGGTGTCATGAAGATTCTGTTTGAGGCTTGAAGCCTGAAAACTCTTCCATATCACCCCTCTCAGTACGTTTGACACTGCCCCATTCACCCACATCAAGTACCCTCTGCCCCTCCTGACACCCCTCACCATGCTGTCTGAAAGCCAAATACAAACAAGCAATCAGGAATCTTTAACCTGCTTATGATATATTCCTTCCATCACTTTATAGTGACTAAAGTCCAGATCACAGTGAAAATCCAGCTCCCATCTGAGCTGTGGACAGTGCAGTGTGCTCATTCTCCCACACCCTGTGGATCCTGGGGATAAGAGGAGGCTAGGGTTCTTTCCCTTCCACTACAACGTACAAATAACAGCTCTTCCTCTTTACACAAATTCTCCTTTGCTCAAAGGTGAAGACATCTATCCTTATAGCTAGCTGTCAAGGAAGGGTTAGAGAACATGAAGAATATATCTCACCTTCAGCCATTAAAATCTCCTTACTTAAACCCAATTCTCACCCTCACTATGAAGTGAGGATTAAGAGCAATTCACCTGAATCTTCTGTCCTACCTTGCATACAGTTGGGTTTTGTCCATGGTTCCAAGAGTCCTGACCAAGTTTTTTGTCAAAAAGCCTTGAGGGCTATTTCCATTAGGCCCTGACATAATTCAAGTTCAAGAATGAAGCAGAATTGCTAGTTTGATAGGTGTGGGGTGCCCTTCCAGGATTTCTTATGGGGTAGGAAAGCCAGTTTGTACTCTCTTGTTGTGGGGGAAAAAAAAAAATTTAACAGACAGTATGGTTTAGATATGAAGTATCCCCCAAAAGGCTCAGGTGTCAAGGTGTGGCTGCCAGCTGATGAGCTTTTGGGAAGTGATTGGATCCTAAGGGCTTGTAACTAAACAATAAATTAGTCTCTCCACAGATTCAATAATATGATGGCTTTATTTATTAGGAGATAGGGCTTAACTAGAGGAAGCAAATCACTGGGGGCACACCCTAGAAATATATGTTCCCAGGCCTTTCCTGTCTCCCTCTCTGCTTCCCAGCTTCCATGAGGTGAAGAGTTCTGCTCAATCATATCCCTCCCTCATGATGTTCTGTCCTACCACAGACCTAGAAATAATGTAGCCAGCCAACCATGGACTGTAACTTCTGCAAGCATGAGCCAAAATAAATCTTTTCTCCTTTAAATTGATTTTCTCAGGTGTTTGTCACAGTGCTGAAAAACTAACACAGACAACATAAAAAAAAAATTAAAAAGATCACTTACATAAAACCCTATAGCTAAGCCACTGTTTTCAAATCACTGGATTCCTCACTAGCTAACTTCTAAATCTTAACCAGTGTATCTCATTTGATAAAGGAAATTTTTTGTTTGTTTGTTTATTTTGTTTTTTGTGGTACTGGGGGTTGAATCCAGGGCCTCGTGCTTGCATGCTTTCCAAGTGCTGGACCACTGGGCTGCTTCCCCAGCCCAGTTTTTTACTTTTTGACACAGGGTCTCACTAAGTTGCACAGACTGCCTCTGGTCTCGTACTTGTGATCCTCCTGCCTCCACCTCCGAAGCCACTGGGATTACAGGCATGTGCCACGACAGCCGACTTGATAAAGGAAATGTTTTAAAAATCAAATCTACCCAGGTAGTTATCCTCCAATCTCTGATGCATTGAGCTACATATAATACATCTCCTAATATCTCAAAACACATCAGTTTCCTTATTTTGAAAGAATACAGGGTTTGGCTAAAACACTCTAAAATATAACTTGACTTTTCAGACACATTTAACTACTTAGCACCATTATTTAGAGGAAGAAAGGCTTTCCTCACTCAGAGATTGAAGATAAAGGACTTTAATGAATTCCCAACTCTGCATCATTGAGGTAGGAATTCTTCCTTGATAATAGACCATCTACATTTATAAGTCTTCATAAATAATGATTATTAGAGAAGTCTATTATTGTAGCAGAGCAGAATATAATATTATTTTATATAGTATTCATTCAGGCAGAAAAAGATATGTTATTAATAAAAGAGGATTGTCTATGATAATAGAAAATTTTTGTTTTGGCATCTCAGGTAACTTACTTCCTAGGGAAAAAATTATTGAGTAGTTTCTTGTGGATAAGGAAATGCAGGCATCCAAACTGACTCTACTCCCTTACTGGTATTATGGAAAGAGCAGAGTGATATTCCTATTGTCTCCTCCTTATTATTGAGTTTTTCTATCTTGGTTCCTTAATCATTTTCCTTCTTTGCTACTTCACTTCTTCACTCATTCATTCATCCATTCACCATCTTCCATGAGGCAAGCACAGATAATGTTGTCTATTAATTATGTTGGGCTGGGATTTAGCTCAGGGCTGGGATTTAGCTCCGTTGGTAAAGTGCCGTGCTGCAGTCTCTGAGGTCCCAAGTTCAATTCCCAGCACCACAAAAAATGGGAGAAGGGCCTGGCAATCCACTCCCAAGGCAATCCCGAAATAGTCAGCCATTGAAAATCCTATGAGGGTTGCTATGAGTCGGATACTGACTCAACGGCACCTAACAACAACAACAACATTAATTATGTTATTATTAATATTTCTAGATTAATACCTCAATTCTTAAACCCCATTAGAAAAATAATCAATGCTATTCTTAAAATAAAAGTCCCTACAAAGACTGCTAAGCACATGAAAGGAAATGTTACTTGCCTAGTACACAGGGAAGAGTCAAGGGATCTGTGAGTTACTGAGTCAAGAGAGAGCATAGTTTGATATTGTGCTGTTCTCACAACCAAGGCCAGGTAAGATGTAAGATACCAGGTAGAGGAGTCAGGAAATACAACAGTACCCACTTTCTGTGCGCTCTCTGGGGATAGAGATCACAAGTATTATCAATGAAACCCAATGAGACATATATATTCCCTCCTACTAACCAGGACAGCTTATCTGGAAGAAAAAAGGAAGAATGGAGAAACATAGATAGGATGCCACACAACCTGAGGGGCAGAGGCTAGCTATGGAATGCCTCAGGACTCCCTGCTTCAAAATGATTCCATTGACACTTTCTAGACTTCTACCAGACTGATAATGGGGACCCAATTGTGGCTTCAGAAAAACCCTAAGATTCAAACACTATCTCTGAATATGGATCTTGTGGGGAAGAGGGGAGGTGGGGCTCCAATGGCAATGAGAAGCATCAGAGGTGAGAAGTCTACACAGTTTCCCATGACCTGCCTCCTGCCTACCACTCCTCCCTTGGCATGTCATGCTCAAGTCACAGGGCCACCAAGTATTGGGTTTCTAATTTGATGCCTTGGTTCCTGATGTTGCCCTTGGTGAATTTCCATTTTCTATTCCATTCTTCCATGCTTAATTTGCATGTTATCTCCTTTAGAAAGCCCATATCCTCTCCTCTATCACAAGATCAATTAAGAACACCCTTTTCTGCTCCTGTTATGCCTTTTCCATACCTGTGGCATTTAGAGGTCTTGTTTCACAAGGATAAGGGTAGCGGGTGTTGCATTTTGACATATTTGGGTTCACATTCTAGCTCTACTGTTTGTTAGGAGTGCAACTTTGCACAGAGCACTTTTTCTTTCTGTCCTCATCTCTAAACTGGGACTGATATCATCTGCCCTGACATGAAGTAGATTAATATATTATGGATAGCTTTCTTTACATTATTAGCAACTTGTATTATGACTATTAAGGTGATTGCCTTTCTTGCTGGATCATGAGCTCTTTGAAGGCATAAATTTTACCAACATCATCTGATTTTTCTTTAGGTCCCCAGTACCTAGTACATAGGAGGTATTTGATAGCAGACTTATTAAATTAATTCTATATAGAAATAATCACAATAACTTTTTTATAACAGGTATGCATGTGTTCTGTGCGTACTGACACACACATGTGTATCTAGGGATAGATATAGATATAGATATATAATTTTCTATATATATATAGAAAAGAATATATATATGTATATATACATATGTATATGTACACATACAAATACATAAACACAAATGCTATGGAGATTCAGAAGGAGGAAGAATCAGGAATTTCTTGAGGGAGGATAGAAAAGTGACATCAAAAGGGTGACATCTATTAGAGATTCTGGGTGTCTAGCCATGGGGAAACCTATAGCCATAACATCCTGGTGTCTAATCCTCCCTGATTTCAGAACCTTAAGCAGGGTCATGCCTGGTTAATCTTTGGATGAGAGATTGCCTGGGAATACCAGGTGCCATAGCCTTGGGAAAGGGACCTGGCAGCCCACTCCCAAAATAAACAGCCATCAAAAACCCCATGAATAGCAGAGAAGCACTGGCATAGTGAGGGGCATGGCAGTGTCAGGTAATGTTTCATTCTGTTTTAGGTAGGGTCACTACAATTCGGACTTAAGTGGATGGCACCTAACAATAGGAACAACAAGCCATGAGGAACTGACTTATCTTAACTACAACCTTCAGAATCCAAGATAAAAAAAATAATAAAAGTCTTTAAGAACTAGGCCTAGGCTGAAGAAGTGGGTATATAATCTTTCATACAAAAACTAACATCATGTTCTCCCAGAAGCCCTGGCAAACAGCACCAAGTTTTCCATTCTGCTCAATTAAGTGACTACTGAGAAGTTGAGGACAATCAGAGAGTCCTTTATTCTACAGGGTCTACTATGTCCTCCCTCCTGTGGCTGCTCCCAGTCTCTGGGGAAAGGAAATGGGCAGCCCCTGTCCTATAAAACTACCACAGCTGCTTGCCTGGTTTCCAGGACGCTCTGGCCTCAAACTTGACAGCAGTCTCTTCCCTTCTTTGGTAATAACTTCCCTAAAGTGGCTTTCACCCCTGGATGAAGTGATCACCACATGTTGCCCTTGAAATGTTCCAGGGTGAAGTACACTCTGCCTTTCTGACCTAGCACACTTCATTTTTATGACAATAAAGGAAAAAAAAATCTTGAGGCCTCTCCAGAGGCAAACATACACTCAAAGCCATTATCATAAAGGTAGCCAGAGGGATGGGTGAGTTTTGGAGAAAGAGTATTAGAAGCAAATGGTGTCTGCAGACTGCAGGAGTGATGGAAAGAGAGCTGTGGCAGACTGCAGGTTTGAGCTTGAACTCAGACTCTGCTACAGAGAGCCATGTGAACTTCAGCAACAAAATTTCCCGGCATTCAGTCTCCTCATCTGCTGTGACACACAGCTGCCTTCAGTTCACACTGACATTTCCACTCTGAGCAATAAGAGAGTAATGACTGTGAGGGCTACACCTTGAGTGTAACCCTCTTTTCTTAGAGGTGGCAAAGTTTCCCTCTTGTCTGACTTTCTTATCATTTGCTGTGATATTATTCATAGAAAGAAAAAGTAGGCCAGAAGGGAACAAATACAAGTATGTAGTAGCCAGGAATACAAAGGAAAGGTAATGATACATTCATCTTGATTCACACTGAAGTTAGGGTAACCCATTTGCAATATCAAGGCCAGACAATTTATGCTGAATCCTGTAAGGTCTTTTTTCTGTGGGTGAAAAGAAAAAAAAAAATCATCTTAGCGTGTGCTGCAGAGAATTATCCTACAAGAGGCAAAGGAACTGGATCACAAGTCTTGAAAGGACTCTTATTTCATATGACCAGTTGTTGCAAGTCCTACTTTTTGCTTATAGGGCTCTGAAGTTTCTAACCAGCCCATGTGTGCACAGGTGTGAGTAGGTGATGCTAATAAATGCTACAATGAGTCTGTTTCCACAAGGACAGCAGAATAAAGGGGCTGAGCCAGCACGGTCCCTTCTGTGATAACAGACATGACCTACTCACCTTGGGAGCCACAAACCACACATAGTCCTTGCAACTGAACCATTTGACTAAAGAACTAAATTTAATTGTACTTAATTATAATTTAAATTAAATAGCCACATGTTGCCAGTAGCCACAATATTGGATAGTATAGCCCTGAATTAATGATTGTTGTTAGGTGCCATCAAGTTGGGTCCGACTCATAGGAACCCTCACAGAGTTTTTAACAGTTGACTGTTTCAGGATTGTTCCAGGAGTGGATTGCCATGTCCTTCTCCCATTTTTGTAGTGTTAGAGAATCAAACCCAGGGCCTCAGAGGGTACAGAGTGGCACTCTACCAACTGAGTTAAACCCTGGCCCTGAATTAATGATAAAGCAATGAAAAAGTCACTAGAAGTTGTAATTCCAGAATCAGTTAGGTCTAGGGTGAAGCCCAATGTTATTACCCAACACGTCAATTAAGTCAGAAAATATTACATAATTGCTTCTATGGGAGGCACTGGAGGCTTGATCCTTGGTGCTGGGGTTGAAGGGGATAAAAAGGAGTGAAAGAGACCTGAAATTATCTGCAGTGAGAAAAGGCTAGAAGTGGTCCCACTCAGCTTCCTCTCTTGCTGTCTCTCAGGAGAAACCCACAGAGATGGTAGAGGTGCTGTTCCTTGAGCCTGAGTGGAGAAAGCTCTGCATGGCTAAGGGAAGAACGACGACAGCCAGAATGAGTCTCTCAGACTTCTAACAATGGGGAGCAGCCCTCGTCACAGTGCTCCAGAATCCATCACCACATTCGCACCAAGGACACGCTCCCACAAGCTGCTCCAACCCAATGCCTGAGCATGGCGGGGATACTAAGACAGGCCCATTTGGGGTGACGTGGGCTCTTCTGACAGGCAACTCTGGCTCAAGGATAGCCTTGTCAAGCTCTCTTAGAATTATACTTAGTGTAAGAGCCTTCTATTAATTTTCTTCCTTCCTTCCTTCCTTCCTTCCTTCCTTCTTTCCTTCCCTCCCTCCTTCCCTCCTTCCTTCCTTCCTTCCCTCCTTCTTCTCTCCCTTCCTCCATCCTCCCTCCCTCTCTCCTTTCCCTCCTTGTAAGGCCGGGGCTGCACTGCAGTCTGACAGCTCCCCTAACCCACCTCCAGCTCCAGCCCATGTCCCTTGGAGATGCTTCCCCTCAGGGGCAAATACACATAGTCCCACCCCGGCATCTACTGCATGTCCTCCCCCATCTGCCTCTCCATTTCCAGGATCGCCTATTTCCTCACAGCCCCCCTCCAACCATGTGCCCAGACACCATACTCACATGCCATGAGCTTTCTGCAGCCAGGTCTAGGGCTCTGTGTGTCAAGAACGTCCTTCCCTCTCTGCTTTCTCTCCCAGAACTGAGACTTGGGAGCCAGTCTAAGCAGCAAACTTCAGACTGGCCCTAATTTCCCCGTTTCTGTTTCTGCATGGCCAATTCAAAGGGATCTGCTTGACTGTGGAACACAGATTCTTCTGGGTCCTCCACCAAGTTGTAGTCCAAATGTGTATCCCACACAGCATACATGAACACCATGTCTCTTTCCCACTAGACAGTGATGAAGTCTAGAGGGCATGTCCATCTGTGAGGAGCAGTCACTATCAGCCAGCAGGGCCACCCTCCTTGGGTGTTGCCATGGGAGCTGGTGAGCTGAGCTCTGTTAAGGTTTTTACAAACCTCGGTAATTTATTTTTTTTTCTGCATGAGTGAGATCTCCATATTTTAAATGTTATGATAAACTCATTCAAAATTAAAAGGAAACCCAAGAGGGCAGCAAAGTATACTCACTGACAATTTAGCTCATGCCTGCCAGCTGGTGTCCACCACTCTAAAACAGCCTCAGGCAGGAACCCCTAGAATGCTCCCTACAAGACCAAGCTGCTTGGCAATTTTTAAGACACTAAGTCCTTTCAGTTCATGGGCTACTTCATAACCCCATGCTACTGCGGATGCCAACAACCCCCCCCAAAGAGGCAACTAATTCACTGTCTTAGTCAACAAATACTTTTTGAGAACCAGACATGGGTCAAATTCTGTGCTAAGTTATGGAAGTTCAGATTTGAACAAGAATCATCCCTTACCTTCCAGGAAAATCGTAATTTAGTGAGCAAGACAGAAATGTAAAATGTACAATTTTATATTATTTGAGATACAGATTTTATTAGTGCATTTATTTTCTACTACACGAATACATCTTGATTTCTCAAAGAATACTAACATCTTTCAAACAAAATATAAAATAAACAAAAGGACTATTTTTAGAAACACTTTTAAAACATAACCTGGCTGTTTCCAGAGAAAAATTTTAGTGGATAAGAACTCTTGTCATTATAAAATTATAGAAAATAAATGAAAATTAAAGAAATATGAAAAATGGGGATTTAAAGAATATTATAGGCATTTAGCCAATGTTTTGGTAAATGCTTTAATAAAATCCCTCTCAATTTTTAGCTTATTCTTACACTCTGAAATTTTTTTCTGATTAATGGCATAAAGCATAAATTAATTTGAGGGAAGAAAACAAAATTTACAGCATAATTTTCTTAACTGAATATCTGCCCTTTCAAAGTTCCATTACTTCTTAAATCTTATTTCTAGTGATGTAGATTTATGAAGGTACACAAATATAACACCAATTAGTTCTAGGGAGATTTGGCCATAGATTCTGAGATTGACATACATTGTAAAGATTCAACAGGGCACCTTTTGGCCCCTGTCCCTAACTTACTCATGTTTGTAGTAACCTGCAAAGGTTATATAGTGTATTCTCAGTGGGCTGTGGGACATGGCATATGGATGGAGCCCAGAAGGAAAGGAGAATCAGCAATTGTTCCAAGTCTCCCATAGGCCACAGTCACATAGCAATTCAATTGCCGCATACCATCCTGATTTCACAAAGTAGACATGTGAATTTCACTCTCCTGATGATCCTGACCAACACTTTAAAACGCACAAACTGAAACGGCTTCTTGTCAGTGAGTATTGGGAGAATTTTAACAACTGGATTAAAAGGCCAATCAATCGCTAAATCCCCAGGGGAAGTGTTAATGCCAGGGAATAGATTAATCATTAACTGATTTCAAGAACAAATGGAAAATGCAAATCTCAGAGAAATGAGGTGGGAAAGGAGAAGAAAATGGTGGAAGATGAACAACTGAAAGAATCTGGGACCACAGAAACTGGTGTGATAAGACTGAATCATAGTAGAAAGATAAAAATGCTTCCTTTTTTCTATTTCCATCCACCTTCAAACACACACACACCACATTTCATTTTTCTTTACACATGAGAAAATCTGGGCTTATTTATTCTGTTCATCTATTTTTCTATATAATATTGTAATAAATCATCGCAATAAATCACTGTAATAATTCAGAGAGTAGAAAATGTGCTCAGTTATTGGGATGGGGGAAAGAAGCAGTTGAGCTGCAAGTACATTCATATCTTTCCATACTGTTTGCATTTTCCTACTGTGTACAAGTATTCAAGGGCATGTGAAGTGCTTTCTGCAGGATATGCTTAATTCCAGGCCAGTGTCCCCTACTATCTCACACATTTCTTGGTCAAGTACTTTTACTGTCAATCACTGGGTGAGTGAGTCAATTTATTTCAAATTATATCCCATCCCACACTGCCAATCCACTTACTGGTAAAATGGATTTGAGAAGGTCTATAATAAAAGATTCATAGTAAGGCTGTTAAATAAAACAAGCAAATAAAATGCATGCAAAGGAGGGGAAATAAAAAACCCAGGCGTTATATTGACTATGATTGAGAAATAACCACAGCTCCAAGTTTCCTGAAAGAAAAGGCAGAAATGGAAACATGATGGGTGATGTCATTCTTGTTGTCTGGAAAAGGATTTCATACATGTTTACCAAAGGAGACATTTTTACCAGGTGCCAAATTCCAAGAGACACAGACATTATGCAAGACTCTTTGAGAACATCTTGATTTTATGGCCCTAAACCCAGCCACTGGGTCTCAAATCTGATCCTGCATGAGGGAGCTTGCTGGAGCACAGACCGCTGGACCCCACTCTCAGAGTATCTGATTCAGTAGGGGTAGGGTGGGGCCTGAGGCTTTGCCTTTTTTATAGGTTCATGGTGTTGCTGATGCTGCTGGTCTGGTACCACACACTGAGCCACCAGGACCTGAGACCACCTATTCCACAGCACTAACGCTACTCCATCAGTTGTTCTGTTTGCTACCTGGAGATACTCTGCATATAAGCATTTCAGTAGAACACTGAAATGTAACTCAATGAAAGCATTTCTAAAGCTAATGAGGCCAAATATGTACCTTCTGTATGATCTAATCAGAAAATAAAGATGAAACTTGAGGACAGCATAGAGATAAATGCTTTGCACATGTCTTGGGTCCTTCTTAACACAAATACATTACTCATCATTTGCCCCAAGAAGACTTAGACAGGAGCTGATAATGCAATTCATGAAATGCTGTCTTGCATTAACAATGGCCTCATTTTACCCACACTGAAGGCTGGACTCCTGCCAACATCCAAACTACATTATAATTCAATTCCAAAATTAAGAATCAATGACCTTTATACAATCTGCACTCTATTTTTTTCTTTTTCTTTTCTCTTGATGTGGGGAAAGGAGAATTAATGGTTTCAGAAGTCAACACAGAGTAGCAAGAGTTACTTTACAGGTACATAACTTCATTTCTCTTCCAGCACCCATAGTGGGTAAGCTGTACTTTAGACTGACCACTAGAATACCATATTTGAGACAACTGTCTCTAACTACTGCTTAATTAATGGTTGCCAAAGGCACTTGGTGCCACAGAAAACAGTGAGTATATTTAACAACTATACCCATATACAAATCACACATATGAAAGCACACATACACACAGGCTCGCAAACAAATAGACAAACATTCACACACACTGGTACCAACAACCAGCAAGTTTTAGAAGATTAAAAATATCTAAAAACATATACACTGCACTTCAAGAAAAGTTAAAATAATTTTTTAAAATCCTTTAAAAACAAAAAGTGCCCTGAGATCCCTGAATTTCCATAACTTTATTTTTCAACAGTTCAGTTCAACAAATTTTAACTAAGTATCTGCTGTACGTCAAGTACTGTGTTAAGAGCTGGGAATAAACATGCACAAACCCTACTCTAATGGTGCTTACAAGTATAATGAGGTAGTATTGTACAAAACAGAGGATTCCATATGATACAGATGAGTTGAGAGGTGTATTGGTCCATGGCTAAATAGCATAATCAGTGGTGGAGAAATGCACACTTAACCCCTCCTGGGGCTTGTAGGGGGCTTCCTGGAATATGTGATAGTTGGATACAATACAGATGAGCCAAAGTCAGCTGGAACAAAGACAGAGTGGGATGGTAAAGGACTCTGTGCCAGGCACAGCTGGTTGCATATCTACAATCCAATCACCTTTTATTCATTATAAATAGAGAAATTTTGTTTAAAGTGGCAACCAGCCTGGCCGAATATCCATTTCCCATAATTCCCTTTAAGAATAATTCCTGTCCAATGAGACATAAGCAGGAGCCACTAGCTGTGCTGCTAGAAAAGACTCTTATTTGCTTTTGTTTTCCTTTCTTTGCCTTTTACCTGTCTTGTTGACTGGAATGGCTGCCTTTTTGTGTCCACATAGCTGCTATTTTGAGAAGCATGAAGTAAGGAGACTGTCAGAGCTGCTACTCCTAGCCAGGACTGCCTACTGTGGTCTTCTTATTACTAAGAAAAGTTAATTCCTATTTAGTTAAGGCCCTGGAGTGACAAAGCATCCAGGGGTGTGTGAACAGAAACCCATCTCATAAAATAGATAGTGCTACTTAAGAATTACTATTTTATTTTCATGTGCTGAGAAAGGCCCCAAATTTTACAGCAAACACTAATATCCAAAAACAAACTATCTAAATCCTTCACCTTTATCAAAACATGAAATTAAGGATGCTCTGACATTTTTGTAAAGTGCTGTCATAATTGAATAACAAACACTCTGAACAACTATGTGACTGAAGTTTAAATATATTTAATCAAAAGCAATGAGCTGGGTGTGGTGGGGCATGTGGGGGAGGTTGAGGCAGGAGGATTGGGAGTTCGAGGCAAGTGCGGAGCTATATAACAAGACTCTGTCTCAAAACTCAAAGGAAACAATGCTAATAAAATAATGCAATTACAATGGGTATCAATACTTATAGCATTCTCAAAAAAAGTTCACATGAATACCTAATCTGGAGCTTAAAGATTTGTTTAAACATTTGTTTCTCTCTCATCCTCTAGACAAACACTGAGCTATGAACACACCCACGTGTATGTGTGTGTACATATATACACTCTGCCATCTTCCTTTTTTGGTCTTCTTACATACAATCACTAGTCTGAAACACTGATATTGGTCTCTCTGCTATACAAACAGTATGTGACACTTAGACCTACCAATCAGCAGGAAACAATGTCAAAATTTTCAAACTCATTTTTTCTTATCCCCAGTAAGCATGTTAAGAGCCAGGTAATCTATGAGGGTGCAGCGAAGAGCAGGAAGCACCCTGCTGCTGCTGCCTGCACAGGAGACACATCACTAACATTTTTCATGTGCAGAGCAACTGGCTGTTGTGCTGACACTTCCTCACCTCCACTACCAGGGAGCTATTTGGTGAAGGTGCTAGGAGGACGTGGAAAGCTGGGGTAGCGATATACCAGCCCTTGCTCCTGCTCTAACCAGCTGCTCTCCCTCTGACAGTCACACTTGTATCTTTTCCTATGCCACAAGGGGCTTGACCAGCATGCATGCTCGCTAGACTCAGGGGCAGGAGGTGGATCAATAAAAATGAACTTGAAAACAAAACAAAACAAAAAACCTATGGTCCAATAAAGCTTTGACAATGTTGTATTTTTCTTAAAAAGAATATACAGATAAAGCAACAAAAAAGCCAAAAGCCAAAATAAATACAATGTTCTTGTTGTTGTTAGGTGCTGTTGAGTCGGTATCCGACTCAGGACCCTATGTACAACAGGCGAAACATTATTGTCAGTGCTTCTCTGCTATTCGTAGGGTTTTCAATGATGGATTGACTTTTGGGAGTGGGTTGCTGGTCTTTCTCCCAAGCCTGGGAGAACACAGTATCTGGTGTTCCCAGGTGGTCGCCCATCCAAGTACTAACCAGGCCCCACTCTGCTTAGCTTCTGAGATCTCAAACCACAGTGGTATGGCTGCAGGCACAATGTTCTTAGCCATCCCTTATTGAGGAGATTCATCCTGGTATTATGAAGGATTTTATTCTTCTCATTTGTTAGTGTTGGATTGTTCTCCAAGTCTCTTCACTTCCCTCAGATGACTGATAGATTTATATTCATCTTATTATCAATATATTTATTTATATACTTATAATTTTATATTCATATTTTATCATTTATAACATATTTTATTTTATTTTTGTTTTGCATTTATTTACTTGCCTTTATTTATATACTTTTGCTCTGTATTTTGAGATATTTTTTCTACTTGATCTTCCACCCTGGTGGTTCATTCCCACAGTCCCCACATCCTACATATGTTTTGACCCTTTAAGGGGCATGAATCCCTGTGGCAATGTAATAAAAGCAATGGACCCTTTCCCCCAAAATATTTTTAAAGACATAAAATAAAATCCATAGTATTACCAGGAGAATCAATTCTATTTAAATATCAGTACTGAAGTACTATAATACTCAAACTCCATAACATGATAAAATATATGCTTCTTTATTACAACACTAAACACCAGGCTTTACTACTAGTAGTATTAATAATTATAACTATAAGCAGTGATGTTCATAAATGATATTTGAGATGTCTTTGACAACTGTAATGTTATATGAAGATATTTTTATTATTTTTGATGACAAAATCACAGGTATTCTTAATAGGATTGTGGTGTGGTTTCATTAGAAGAAAAAATAGATATATTTTTCTTCCCAAATTAAATATATATTTGCCTATAATTCATAAACAGAAATTTTCCACTCTTCCTAATACCACTGCTTAATTTTTAATACTCCATTTAATTCTCTATTTAATCATACAACTATGTGTGTGTATATATATGAATATGACGTATCAGATTGACCTAGTGATAAATGTCAATGAAAAGGAAGAAGACTTCTCATCCTGGTGCCCCAGTCATCCCATCACCCCTCTTTGGAGGCAATCACTGTTAGCAATTCCTTGGGTATCTTTTCACATACTGAGTGTTTCATCTAAATTTTAGATACTTTTTGAAATGGAATTACTTTATACTTTTTACTAATCACCTTTCTCCTCTTTCCTTTCAATTTGACTAGCATTACTTATCTTCTGCTTACTGTTCCCTAGTGGCTGAGTCCCTTATGCTGATTCGGGTTGCTTATTGCTCTCTTCACTCTCACAGTTCAGGTTAAGCTACTAGGACACCATGAACTGTAAACAACCCCAAGATGGTGGGCTAAGGCTTAGGCGGATATAGCTGTCTGGCTGGCTGGCTTCTGTGGAGGTCCCCAGGGAAGCCCTTTCCCTACCTCAGTATCTTCAGTAGCAAAGGAGAGTGCTCTAACAAAAGGGGAGCGGCAGCCCCTGAACACCTGCTGGAAGCACTATTAAGACAGCAATCAGACAAAACAAAACAAGATACATACAACCAATTTCTGTTGTCCTCATCATATCATATAATAATAGATTGCTGTTGTTAGGTACCATTGAGTCTGTATCCAACTCATAGAGACCCTGTGTACAATAGGCAAAACATTATTGCTACTGGTTCTCCCCTATTCATAGGGTTTTCAATGGCAATTTTTTTTTTTTGGTGGGGAGTGGGTAGCCCCATCCTTCTCCCAAGCCTACAGCACCTCGTGTTTCCAGGCAGTCTCCCATCCAAGGACTAACCAAGCCTGACCCTGCTTAGCATCCAAGATCTGACAGGATCAGACACCACAGTGCTACAGCTGCAGGCACATAATAAAAGATACTCTTCCATAATTAAATGAGGAAAGATTATACTTCATAATAAAAGTGCAAATCTTCCCAAGAAAAGGCAGCTGGCATGTCAGAGTCATACAAACAACAAGAACGTACAAATAATAGAGAAAACATGAAAGATAGAGGAGGGAAGATGACTGAAGAAATAAGAAAAAAGTTTATCCACTTTGCCAAAAGACAGACTGACAGAGCTCATCCAGTTGCAGGTTAGCAATGGATTATAAAACAGGGCCCAGTGGTAGTGCACACCTATAGTTCCAGCTACTCAGGAGGCTGAGGCAGATGAACCAGAGTTCAAGGCCAGACCAGCATGGACTACATAAGAAGACCCAACCTCAAAAAAACAAAAACAAAAACAACAACAACAACAAAAAAGAGATCCCTGTCAATGCAAACTATGCAACTTGCTAGAATGGAGGTGAGTTATTCTTTCTGTATGTTTATCATCTTACATTAGAATGGAGGTGAGTTATTCTTTCTGTATGTTTACCATCTTACATTAGAATGGAGGTGAGTTATTCTTTCTGTATGTTTATCATCTTACATTAGAATGGAGGTGAGTTATTCTTTCTGTATGTTTATCATCTTACATATTCCTTCTTTAATTGGAGCTAGGTTTTTTCTTTCTTAATAGATTCTTTCAGGTTTGCTAAAAGTAATCATTAGCACAAAGAGAAAACTTTACCTTTTCTTTTCTAATTTTTACTTCTTTATTTTCTTATCTAATAGTTCCTAGAATCTCCAAAAGTCTGTTAATAAGTGATAATAGCTGTCATTTCTTATTTCAATGAAAAACTTTGAAAGCTTCTATATAAAAATAACAAGTTCTCTACAAAGGAAAAGAAATCAAATGGGCATCCACTTCATTTGCACAGTACTGAGAGAAAAGAATTGCATTCCCAGTCTTCTGTATCCACACAAGATATCATTCAACTTGGAGAAAAAAGAAATATTGAAGGTAATTTAACAACTCCAATGATATAACTGAAGTAAAACTTCATGGAGTCGAGACCCATTCATAGTGACTCTATGGACAACAGAACAATACACTCCCGGATACCATGCCATGCCTGCACTACATCAGTGCTTCTTTGCTATTCATAGGGTTTTCCATGGCTGATTGTTTCGGGATTGTTTCAGGAGTGGGCTACCAGGTTTTTCTCCCATTTTGGGAGATCTAGGGATTGAACCTAGGGCCTCAGAGTATGCAGAGCAGCACTCAACCAACTGAGCTAAACCTCAGCCCCAAAGTAATACTTCTTTAGCACTTATTCAGTGTCAGTTGTATTTTAGGCACTTTACTTACTGTGACAGTTCATCTACAAAGGAGCCACCATTAATTCCTTCTCTCCCTCCCCATTCATGCTCCTCCTCTAGCTCAAGGGAATCAAAGAGAAGAAAAAGAGTAATGCAGGGTCGTGCAAGACCTAAATCTATTGGAGTCAAAATGTAACACGGAGGTCAATAATAAAAGACTGAAAATCCCAGAAATAAATTCCAGTATCAATAGAAGTGCTACAGTTTGAATGTTTGTTTCTTCCCCTAAAACTCACATATGGACATCTAATCCCCACTATGATATTAGAAAGTGGGACATGATTAAGTGATGAATGGGATTAGTGCCCTTATCTAAGGGGCTCCAGAGGGATGCCTTCAGGGCTTCTACCATGAGAGGGCACAGCCAGAGGCCTGTCTATGCAGAAGTGGTCCTCACCAGACACTGAAGCTCCTGGCATCTTGACTTTGGATTGTGCGTCCTCCAGAGATATGAGAAATAAATTGCAGTTGTTTATAAGTTATCTGGTCTATAGCACTTTGTTATAGCAGCCAGAACTAAGACACAAAGCTTCAGCATGATAAAGTATTGTCACCCACCATAGTTCATACATAGCTGACTGTACATAGGAAAAAGAAAAAAGAAAAAAATCATAAATCACAGCCCTACTTATGTTCTATTTTAAGGCTATTAGAGTAGTTAGCCCTATACCATCTCAAGAAGGTAAGTCCATGAGGTTATTGCTGGGTAAGAAAAGGAACTTGTAGGGAATATATATTACAAAAATCCTACTACTTGTAGAATGTCTTTTCCTCCATTTTGAACAGTTGTTGTTGTTGTTGTTAGGTGCCATTGAGTCATTATCCAACTCATAGTGATCCTACGTACAACAGGGGAAACACTATTGTCAGTGCTTTTCTGCTGTTCATAGGGTTTTCGATGGTGGATTGATTTTTGGGAGTGAGTTGCCGGGTCCTTCTCCCAAGCCTACAGCACCTGGTGTTCCTAGGTGGTCTACCATCCAGGTACTAACCAGGCCCGACCCTGCTTAGCTTCCAAGATCTGACAGGATTGGATGCCACAGGACTATGGCTGCAGGCATTTTGAACAGTAGATAATGGATACTGAGAACATAGCTGAGACTACTTTATGTAATGCATTTTGATACAAAACAGAACATATATATACATATATATGTTTGTAGACAGTCACATAAACAAGGGGAGAATTGTAGAGTATATAAACTAAACTGTTCAACACAGGTTGATAGCATGATGTCAGGGGAAGAAACAATGTCATTTTTAAAAGATATCTATGATACATATAGGATGTACACTATGATCTAATTAATGAAGAATTACTGACATACCACACATTGGTGTGTGTAAAGACAGATACAGAGACAGAGAAATGCAAAAAATGATGCACATCTAAATGTTCTTCATGGTCATCACAGACGTGTGGAATTTCAGATGACTTTTACTTTATATAATCAGGAAAATAAATACATTCAATTATCAAAGTGTTCAAATTTTGAAATATAAACTTAAGAATAAAATTTAGTTTTAAAATATGTTTGGAATGGATGCCAAGTTGGGGCAGGAGGCTCCTTCATATTGTGTTTTGTGCAGCTTAATTAAAGGGGAGAGTGAAAGCCCATAACACAGTACCTGACATAGAATAATTATTGCTATTATTACTATTCTTCCCAGAAGGTTAGAGGTCCCTTGTTGATAACTCTGTCTAGACACAACAGAACTGAGACCTGGAGTGAAGGGAAGCTTGTAGAATTACTAAGTGCTCTGAAATCACCTCCAACCAGAAAATAGAGTCTTGGCTCATTTCCTGAATATAACCATATAGGGAGAGGGGATGACATCATTGTGAGTCAAGATTTGAAGCAAGAACATTTGCTTTTGACTTTCCATACAGAAGATCTTAAGTACTCTGTCATCCTGCTAGAAATGTGATGGTGCAAGCTGGTTACTGCATTCTATATTATAGACAGATAAGTGGCCCAATTTGCAAACAAGTTCTATACACCATCACCCACCTCCATCATCAGGTCAGGAGCAACCTTCCTCTCTCACTTGGCACAACGGATTCAAAGCCCACTGCAAAGCAGAGCAAGACAACCAGAAACAGCATGTTAAAGCCCCAGGAGCTACTAAAGGTAACAGATTCCAGGAGATCTTAGAGAAATCCTCCAGTTAAAATATATTTTAAAACATATGCAGTCTTGCTAGTTGGGGAAAGCTAATGCCATCATCTATTATGGTACAGAGCAACTCAGACCCATTAATCCTCCTCAGATTTGTGGATAGTACCCTCTGATGCTCAAGTAATGCCCTGTTTACAAATGCAGCTCCTGAGCACAGCTGGCCTGCCACTGCCAGCTGCCTGGACAGCTGGCAGAACCACACTCAGCTCTTGCCCTTCTTGATGGGCCTGCCCTGCCACTCACCCTCTATTCTCTATGTCCACAAACACAGTGGCCTTAACTCTTGATAAATTGGCTATTTAGTACCTTCTACTACCCTGAAAGAGCAAGCTTGAGACTATTTATTTTCAAAATTTATGCTTCTGTAGTTGTGAGTTAAAAATAAAACTGTTATCTTCACGCAGTAAAGAGCTTTGAATTAACATGCTCACCTCTAGTCATTTATGACCAGACTGACTTCATTTGTCTTGCTGCTGAAAATGCTAGAAACACAAGAATGGGTTTTAAATGGACTCTCTTCAACCTATATCAGTCTTCAAAATGCTTCTGATGGTATCTATTTACATGTGAAACTAGATGCATAGATGTATTCAGACATCTGATTATAATTACCATGAAAAAAAGCTTTATATTGTTACTGAATCATCTTAACTTCAGGAGTAATGAAAGACTTATGTGAGGCTCCATGCAGTCAGGTGGGTTTATCAAAAGAATATAAGACCATACGTGCACCTTTCATCATGTACCTGAGCCAAGGTGCAAGGATTATTGTTTCCACTAGGATTCTGCAGAAAGCAATATCCTCTCAATTGACAAAGAACTGTCCCAGGGGGTCAAATGTGGACCTAAAGAATTTTTTAAAGATGGATAGCTAAGCCAGATATGGTGGTGCACACCTGTAATCCCAGTGGCTCAGGAGTTGGAGACAGGAGGATCGCAAGTTCGAGACCAGAGGTAGTCTGAGTAGCTTAGAGAGACCCTGTCTCAAAAAGTAAAAAAATGGGCTGAGGGTGCAGCTCAGTGGTCCAGCACCTGCAGAACATGCAAGTGCGAGGCCCTGGGTTCAACCCCCAGTACTGAAAAAAAAAAAAAAAAGGGGGTAGCTAATGCCTTTGGATAGCCTCAAGAATAAATAAATGACACAAAATAACAACAGCTCTGTCTTGCAGCATCCTGCTTATGGGAAATGGCTCTAACACTCACCACACTGGAATCACAGCTTCCCTGTCCTCAGGGGGACTGATAGTCATTCTGAGTTTCTGTAGAGTTGAGAGAAAAGTCAAGGTAGGCCAAGCACTCACAAAATTCATTCTCCTCCTACTCCCAGTTCAAAGGACCACCAACGGATTATTTCCTACAACATTAATTGCACCTTTAATGTCCTTATTTATATGCCCAACGACTTTACCCCAAGCATTCCAGAATGAGACCTTCCTCTAAGGTCTAAACTCACTGTCCTCATGCCCTATAAGCTATGCGATGGACTAAAATGTTTTGTCCCCTCTAAATATACATGTTGAAGCCCTAACCCCAGTGTGATAGCATTTGCAGATGGGCCTTGGGGAGGTAACAAGTTTAGGTGAGTTCAAAAGGGTGGGACCCTCATGCCACAATTAGTGCCATGAGGAAGAAACACCAAAGATAGGAAGAAACACCAAAGGATGATTGTCCCCCTCCTCTACCACAAAAGGACATAGCAAGAGGGTAGGGATCTACATGCAAAGGATCAGGCCCTCGCCAGGACCTGAATCAGCTGGCAACTTGTTCCAGCTTTCAGAACTATGAGCAAATAACTGTTTATTATTCAAGACAGCCAGTCGATGGCATTTTGTCATGGCAGCGTGAGCTGACTAAGACATCTGCCTTCCATGGCTTCTCACTGCTTCATTTCTTGGCTCTTATTAGCCAGACCATTCATCGTACTAAGGGCACATTGCTGATATACTTTTTGAGATACTATAACCACATTTTCTTCTATCTAATACATCCCCTCTTCTTTCAGAATGCTTAGTTCAGCCAGCAACACCTCTCTTTCTAACCTAAAGGATGGTGTGTCACAGAGAGTGAGAACTCAGGGTCACATCCAGCTCATCACACACTCTCTAGCCACCTCTGAGAGTCACTGCTGTGAAACAGGGATCTGCCCTTATGAGGATCAGCTCAAATAACACATATAGAAAGATTTTATAGGTATTTAGGGGCCACATAAATGAGAAACATAATTATACTACATTAGCTCCTTTTGTGTAATCTAACTTCAATGCAAAAACCACACAGCTTTAGGAACGAAAAAAAAAAAAAAGCCCTACAAACATAAAACAATCAATAATAGCCTATGTCATACTTAGAGGTGAGTTACTTCTGGGCAAGATGTTTTCTCCACAATCAGAAAAAAGGGAGGAGAGGGTTGGAATAACAGAAAGCTCAAAGATGGTTTTAAGAACTTTCTACACCAAATTGTCAGTGCCATTGAACAGAGGGGTAAGAGCCAAGTCTTACCTTTAAAACTCAAGACTCCATCTCAGCACCTGCCACATAGTAAGAATCAGCCAATCATTCAGTGAACAAATAGGATGCACATTCAAGAGAATGCTTAAAAGTATTTTCTCCTGCTGGTAGGAGGTTACTAATTATAACCTCTAAGATTCTCCTTTGAGAATATGCAGCTGCATAGCATAGCTTTGGCTTTGAAGCCAAAGCTTTGGCTTTGTACCTCCACAATGGCAGTGATTCTGCCTCTGGCAAGTATCTCAGAGCTACACAATGAGGATACCAATTGTCACCATACAGGCTTGTTGTGAATATTAGAGGAGGTACACACAAAGGGCTTATAATGTTACCCAATGTGGCATATGTGCCCAACAAAGGTTGTTTTTATTATTGTGAATCTCTCCAAAGAGTCTACACATGAGCTCACCTATACCCACAAACGCCACCTTCCTCTTATTCCAAGTAACCTGTTCATCTATAAATTACAATTAGCAATAATTGCATTCAATTAACTATCTACACTATTTTTAATGGATTGCAATATTTTGTGCTAGAAATCAACAAGTTATAATTTTAAGAAGAAGACAGAATTAGCCATTAGAAGACCTTGGGTCCTGAGATTTCAAACATAAACTGGATATATACCCTGATGTCTTCAGACAGCAATAGGGGCAGGGACTGCATAACTGAAGGGGTGGGCACTACTGCAGTGATTCTAAGCAGCAATGTTTTCCATTGAATGACTTTT
The DNA here is from genome assembly GCA_007922755.1 of Pedetes capensis. Classification (NCBI taxonomy): domain Eukaryota; kingdom Metazoa; phylum Chordata; class Mammalia; order Rodentia; family Pedetidae; genus Pedetes; species Pedetes capensis. Next base: position 57,992 of record VMDO01001315.1, read on the forward strand.
CAGAAGTCAAAAAGTCAACTGTCTCCAGGAAGGGCCACTAAGCAAGGTTAGAAGGACCAACAGGCAAATCTGCAATGAGATGGAACCACAGTAATCCCTGCAAGGGTGGAACACAGACCAGAGCAGGCCAGGCCTCCCTCAATTCCCCAACCCAGGGAGAACCAGTGAGCACTCAGCTCCACAGCTATGGAACGTGTGTGGGTCTCTCCTGAGGGACAAGGGCACCCTCTTTCCAAAAAATGAATAAGAAATCATTCAAAGTACAGTGAGTAAGAAGATACTGAGGGTAAAAGGCAGGAGAGCCAAACAGAATGGTTAGACTGAGGGATTAACCACTGCAAGGATAAAGATTTTTAACACGGGCCAAAACTTCCTTCAAAGTCAATATCTAGCACTTTGAAAACTACTCAAGATCTACAATAGCCTCATCCAACCCACGGTCTATGGGGTTCATGCAGCCCAGAATAGCTATTAATGAAGGCCCATGAAATCTTTCAACATTATGTTTTTTAAGGTTTTTTTTTTTCTTGGTGACTCCACGCATAGTTCCAATGATGTTCTAAAATGATACTGCACGTTTATAGAACACCTAATGCTTCTCTGAAACATACTGAGATGATGCCACAGTCAAATTCTAACCCTCAAATAAGTGTAAATATATCACAGTTGGTAACCTGAATCAGGTTAGTACCATCACCCATCACCTGGTCAAGTGGACTATGTCATTGATGTTAGGTACTGTCAAGTCGGGTCCAGCTTATAGTGACCCAATGTACAACAGAATGAAACACTACCCAATACTGTGTCATGCATATAATCATTTTTATGTTTAATCCTATTGTTGTAGTCACTGTGTCAATCCATCTATTGAGGTTCTTCCATTTATTTATTTATTTATTTATTTATTTATTATTTTTATTGACCTACCACTCTCCCAAACATTATGTCCTTCTCCAGGGATTGGTCCCTCTTGACTACATGTCCAAAATACGTAAGATGCAATCTAACCATCAGTGCTTCCAAGGAACACTCTGGTTACATTTCTTGTAACTAGGATCTGTTGGTTCTTTTGGGATTCCACTGTATATTCAATATTCATCCCCAGTACCATAGTTCAAAAGCATCAATTCTTCTGTCTGCCTTATTCAACATCCAGCTTTCACAACCATATGATGCAATTGAAAATACCATGGCATGAGTCAGGGGCACCTTCATCTTCAATATGACATCTTTACTTTTCAGCACTTTAAAGAGGTCTTTTGTAACAGCTTTTCCCAATGCAATGCATCTTTTGATTTCTTGACTGCTGCTTCTGTGGGGGTTGATTGTAGATCCAAGTAAAGCAAAACCTTGGACAGCCTCAATCTTTCCTCCATTTAACATGAAGTTGCTTACTGACCCAGTTGTAGGATTTTTGTTTTGTTGATGGCGAGGCATAATCCATCCTTAAGCTTGTGTTCTTCGATCTTCATCAGTAAATGTTTCAAATCCTCTTCACTTTCAGCAAGCAAAGTTGTGCCATCTGCATAGTGCAGGTTGGTAATGAATCTTCCTTCAATCCTAATACTCCATTCTTCACAAAATCCAGCTTCTCAGATTATTTGCTCAGCATAGAAATTGCAAAGGTACAGTCAAAGGATACAGCCCTGAGGCATACCTTTCACCCCACTTGTATATCAATCAAGTGGAGTATTGTTGTTGTTGTTAGGTGCCGTCCTCAGGTTGAATTTGAAGTGCTTTGAAGCCATTTGAAGCCACTTAAGGGTCCATCAGAGATTACATAAACTTTTTCCAATTCATTATCAAATGCACTTTTGAATGCTTTTATTAAAAGCATTATCAAACGTGCAGAAATTGCTGATAACACTTTGAAAACGTAACTCAACGAAACACAAATTGACCATCGCAAAATTTACTTGAGAACTCAGTAAGAATTGCGACCATTTCCATTGAACCAGACATTGATATATTAGTTTTACAAAAAAAGGTCAAACTTCTTACTAGTTTTGTTGTTCCCATTTCTCTAAACTTTACAATAAAAAATATTTAAAACAAAGACCCCTCCTTCGGTATATACACTAACTATATTATATAATTTATGTGCGGCCCAAGACAATTCGTCTTTACTGGATGCGGCCCAGGGAAGCCAAAGGGTTTGACACCCTTGATTTAGACTATGAATTAAAAACCTGGATGGAGTATCTATTGACAAAGAATTAAATACAAAATAATTAGAATCAACCTCATGTGAGTGGACCCCTTATATTGGAGCTCTGAGAGATAGAGAGGGTGTGGAGTCTGGGAAGTAGCTGTATAATTGGAAACATGAAGCCACCTACCTCCAGTCCAGGCCTGGCTCAGGGAGAGAGCAACTTTGCTTTGAACAAAAGACCTTACAGAAGGAAGATAAAGATACCAAATTTAAGCCCCATTGCAGTGACAGGTCAAAACTCTTAATCCCTAGGACCTTTGCTTCTATTTAAATGCAACCATTGTGATGAAAATGTCCCTGGATTCAGTTTGTAAGCCAAGAAGCAGAGAGCCACAGATGTTCCCTCAGGCCATTATTAAGAAATGGGTCATTTTGGCTTCTCTGTTTCTAATTTTCATATTTCTCTAATTTGGTTCTTGTGCTAAGTCAGTTCATTCTCTCTGAAGCCAATTCCATGCCCACCTATAACTAAAATGTGTTTTTCTGGCTTTGTTTTCTGCTTTTTTTTTTTTTCTTTATACTTTAGGGTGGAACCGAGGACCTCCCACATACTTTGCAAGTGCTCTGCCACTGGGCTGCACCTCCAGCCTATTTTTTATTTTTTAATTTTAAGTCAGGGTCTCAGCAAATTGGGCAGGCTGTCTCTGGCCTCGAACTCAGGACTCTCCTGCCTCCCCCTCCTGAGTCGCTGGGATTACAGGCATGCATCACCATGCCCAGTGACTACAACGTTCTGTTTTGTTTGATGGTCTATTTATTTACTAACTTTTCATTAGTGCTTTCTAACGTCCAGCTTAATGGGCCTCGTTATGACATTTCCATACAAGCATTTCTTTATAAGTTGCTCATGTTAACTTCCTCCTCACCCTCTCGTGAATGTTTTTATGTCACAACATTTTAATTTCTTCAAGTATCTTGATTTCAGTAAAATCCAAAAGGCCTTATCAATTCAACTGAATGACACAGGGGTACCCCTGCAAATGTCTCCCCCTCTGTATGACGGGCCTCAGCCTTTGTAGGCATGCAGAGGACAGTATTTCTGCCATGAAAGAGAGGCCTTGGAAAAGGTTAGGGAGATGGTTATCAGAGTGGAAATTAAGGAAAGTGCTTCATGGAAAGTCACAAAGGGACTACAATTTCATAAGTCTTTAAAAGCCAAGGTTTAGGGTATTTTTTTTAACCTCCTAGTCACTCTCCCTTCTCCTGAAATCATGACATAATTGACCTTTAAGTCCTGTGCTGTAACTTGACCTGACAATGCCCACTATAAAATTTAACAAAGTGTACAGTACAGCACTAATCCATTGTATTGAGCAAGGAATCTTCCTAATCCTTCCAGGGAAGGAATGGAATAATATGCACAGCATAAGGAATGATGAAGTTCACCAGGCTGCTGAGAATTTCTAATCTTTCTTTTAGTATAAGTCATAGTGCCATTCACTTGAATGTCACCGCAAACAAAGCTCATAAAATATCAACACAGAGAAGGGGAAAAGGTATTCCAGGTTCAGTGAAGCTAAGAATATGCAAAAAACAGGTTTTTTCAAAGTAGCTAAACATCATGTAAAAAGAAGTCAAGCAATGAAACAGAACTACAAACTACATGACTCACGCCCACTCCATTCATTCCTTCCCCTTCTCCCTCATCCCAGCATCCTTGAATTTGAAAGTACTGTGGGCATTAACTAGTTCCCAAATATGTCCCCCTGAGAGGTTATATTTGCATAAGGACTTCCCTGTGTGTGGCTTTGCTCAAAGATGGACTCCAGTGCTTCTTAGTCTTCTCTGATCTGTCTCCAGCTGCAGAGGAGGGGAAGCACCTACCAGTCCAATGCAGAAAGCAGAAATATCCTTGATGCTTCATGTTTGTTTAAATATATATATAAAGTAAATAAATAAACATGTGCCAATCACATTCTACTCCATGACATATCCATCTGTTGTCATCTCAAAGCAATGTTTCTGAATTGGTGTGAATGGCTCAGGACACTAGGCCGTTGTGGATCTGTGGCACACTATATTCTATTTTTGTGGAAGTTCACTCAAAGGATTTTTATTTTTTTCAGTACTGGGGGTTGAACACAGGGCCTTGCACTTGCCTGCTTTGCAAGTGCTGTACCACTGAGCTGCACCCTTAGCCCATTTTTTTTTTTTTTTTTTACTTTTTTTTTGAGACATGATCTCGCTAAATGACACAGACTGCCTCTGGTCTTGAACTTGCAATCCTCATGCATCTGCCTCCCTAGTTGCTCAGATTATAGGTGTGCGCCACCACGCCTGGCTTCACTCAAAGTTTTAATTCTCTGCATCCTTGAAAACCAACTTTAGACCAAAAATGGAGGAGGGGTGAGAAGTAGTTAGGCACATTTAATTATTTAAATAATATTTAAGGCATTACTTAGAAACACTTAGAGGAAAGAGAATATTTCCAATTTACCCTTTTCTCTGCCTTCTTCTCAATCCCATTCTCTGCACTGCAGTGAAATATGGTAGCTAGAGTTTTTGCTGTCTTCCCATCACCCTTCTTTACACCTTGTAGAACCCTGCACTAAGTGGGAAGCCCATCCTAAGTACCCACACACCAGTAAACGGGTGATATCAAAGCCAGACATGGATGGAAGACTCACCTCCTAAACCACAAGTACTGGTCAGGAATGCACATGTGGTCAACAAAGTCAACCAGAGAACTCTCTTAGTACTTCTGCCTCAGAGCTTGCTCCCTATCAAATAGTTGGAAAAAAACCAAACTACTAAGTAGAGTACAAGGTTATCTATAATCCCAATCTCACCTTCCATGGGTCAAGGGTGAGTGATGGATGAACCCTGGTTTGGGGTACTACATGCAAAGACAAGTGGGGAAACATCTCCAATTCTTGATAAAGTACACCTTCCCACTTTCTCAGCTTGTTTCATTATTAATAGTTCTACCTCCCTGTACGTTCTCTCACCTGCTTGCTATTGCCCTACTTGTTCCTGTTGCTGAGAATGTCTCATGCAACTGCCTGCCCATGAACATTCATCCTCCAATCTCAGCACAGATTTCCCCTTTAGAACTCTTCCATAGTCCTTCACCATTGAGCTGCTCACTTTTTCCTAGACTTGACACAACTCTCAAAGCATCTTCAGCATTTTAGTATTGTCCACCAGCTGCCTTCCCACCCAACCAAGGGCTCCTCCCACCTACAACCTGTCCAGTTTGTCTTTGCCTCTGCTGCATTTAATGTAGTGCCTCCCACGCAATAAATTTATGAGCATATTTACTAAGCAAATAAGAGATTATTTAGTGAAATTAATTTATACTCATCAGTGCTACCTCATATAGGGCAAAGGGAGAAAGAAAATGGAATAAGATACCAGCTTGCTTCCTTCCACTTGGTATCCAGCCAAGGACCTCAATTACCCAAGACAATTTGGCCTGAGAAGAAAGTATCAAGGGGACTAAATTCACAGAACTAGAACTATTAAAACATTTTCTGCCCCATCCTATGGTCCACACTCAATCCCAACATGGTCCATTGATTCCACTCACCTGGAAGAAACATTTTATTCAGGTTATATGGGAGCTGAAAGTTAATATTAAAATTGTTAACCTCAACTAAGGAAGGAGGTGACTTTCTGGCAGAGCACACCTCAGTGTTGATGGAGGCAGCAGTGTCATGCCAGGTATACAGTTTTTCCAACCTGTTCTCATCAATGGCCACTAAAGTCCCTGGCCCTTCCAGGAAACACAGTCTTGCAGTTATGATGGGGATGGAGGGAGAATGCTATGTTTCCATTACTGGGAAGCAGGATGGCGGTGGGTAAGCCTTGACTTGTGCACTACATGCAAAGTGATTGGAAAACAGTTCCAGTCTTGATAAAACACATCTTCTCATGTTCTTAATTTATTTTATGATTTATCTTCAAAAGATATATATGAACATCACTTGCAGCCATTTGCTGTCTGGCTACAAGATGACACACAGAATGGAGGCATTAGTTGTGGTCTACCAGAATCTCCTATTTCTTATGCAATGTTGACTACAACATACCTTATACTAATTCCCTCCTTCTTCAGAAAATCCTTCAGGTTTGTTGGAAAATGTCTATTTTCTGAGTTATCATTCTTTGCTAAAGAAGGCATGGTTCTTCATTGTCAGCATCATCCCGTGTTCACTGTTCCTTGTTTTCAGCACCAGGAAATATATCTATAAGCAAGGCTGTCGTGATTTCCATCTGGGAAGTAGGTAACTGGTCCCCTTCTGAGTCTGATAATCAAGGACCCACTTTTGCCCTCATTGCTGAGGGCTGTGCATTGCAATCAGCCTTCTTTCAATGAGAACAGTTTCTAGCAGCTGAAGGTAAGAGCAGATGACACCAGCAAGAAACAAAAAATCAGGACCTTCCATGTCAATAACAGTATTAAAATTTAAGGCATTCAGTGGATGAGAAAACCAAAAATCATTTTATAAAGAGGGGAAAATGCTCAGGCAGCTGTAATAAAAAACAAAAATACTTTCCATCTATGCACTACAGAAAGCAAAGCCTATTATCTTGCCATTACATTCTGAAGATTCCTCTTCTCTTACAATTATAACCAAGTTCAGGTTAGTTTCCTCTGTTCAAGAAGGGGTAACTTCTCCACATGTTATTTATCTTTTTTACAGATGATTCAAACGGTTAAAGTATACGGCTTAAGTTTTACAGACTTTCATTTTGGAAACCATAGGAAATTATATTGGTAATTACAGGTTTGGGAGGAATTCCTGACCATTTGCCAGGATGCAGCCATTTAACCATACCTGGGGAGCAGTGGCAGAACCTCTAATTCAGTGTGACTACAGAAGGCCTTGTATCAATTCTCTCCTCCTCAAAAATCCCATTTGCAGTCTCCTAGACCGAAGCGCCCCTTAACTGTAGAACTCCTGAAAAGGGGACCCTAGCCCATCCCACACCCCAAAGCAGATGGTTCTTGCTCCTTCATGTGTGCTCGCTCCCTCCTCACCAACTCTCTTTCTATAGAGACAAATGTGCATTATTTTTTCAGTGCCAGAGAAAAATTAATCCTTCCCCTCTCTCCCTTTCCCATAGCTGTTCTATTCTGGAAAGAGCACAAATACGCAAAGCTTGATTTCTGTTTGTTAATCATGAGAAAGGAAAACATCAGTATCTGTACAAAACCAGTCTAATTGCTTTCACAGAATTTACTGGTTATTTCAATCCAAGAAAACAAGTCTCCCCACTTGCCTGGCTTAGGAGGCCAGTTCAGGCCCTAAATTCTTTACTAAAAGTCACCAAGGTTTGCCTGATGCAAACCTGAGTAATATTAGGACTTGATTGCTAGTTTTCCAAATTGCCAATATCTTTGGCACAATATGCCTGTGTCAGGCTAAAACTGTTAAACTCAGATAAATCCAATATGTCCTCCTGGGTTTGTTCTCTTGAGGGCCTGCAGGAAAAAATGTGCATTTCAGATGTGACTGCTCTGAGTGTTGTGTGCTAACTGGAGGGACCTGGGCACAGAGGGTCTGTGAGGTAGGAAAGCTGGGTTTGTGCACAGTAAGAGTCAACACTTAGGAATACTTCCTCCTTACTCATTTGTACTCTGCCACCTAGAATTTCGTGAACTTTCTTTCTGGGTGAAGGAGGAATCAAACGAAACAAAGGGAAGACAGAGAAAACGAAAGGATGAGTCTCACACAGCTACTCGAAAGTAGAAGGATGCTGCATGTACATGTGAACAGAGCCCGATAGGAGTGAGGGAAGTCCCATTAGCTATCACAGAGAACCATGGTCACACTTGTGACAGGCTGTTCTCTTTGTGCCATTTCTTCATGGTACCAGCAATAGAACTAACACCATCATCCAACTAGCAAACACTATGTCAGGTAGCACATTTCCCATAACAGTGCCCGCATGCATGTGGGACAAGCAAGAAGCCTTTGCACAAGAATAAAGCAGGCAGTGAAGACAGCATGCTCTAGCATGAAGGATTTAGAGCAAACATGTCCTGGTAGTGTCTTTTCAGTTGCTAGGTCAAACAAACACAGACATCTGGGAATTTCTTTTGAGAACACCAACTTGTGCTTTCTAAGGTCACTGGAAAATGCTCAGGACTTCAAGAGCCTTCAGGTAATGTTACAAAAGGAAATGCCTTCTATCAACACATAAAATGGGACTTGTATGTTTTTGCTGATTGCCTTAGTGAATAAAATATGAATACCTAAGACTGAGACATTGGCAAAAAATGAAAACTACAGGAAGGATGCTTAGATGGATGAGTTCATTCATTCAATCAGTCAATAAATATTTCATTGGTTTCCACTGTGTGCTAAGAGCTACAATGGGAATGGAAGCAGGAATAAGACAATGTTTATCCTCAAGGAACTTACAGCATAAAAAATGAGAATTTATTGTGATGATTGCTAAAATATGTATTTTTTAGAAGTATTACTAGACCATAATGGAGAGTTCAAAGAGATTTGGGGAATGCTTTACAAAAGAAACATTTAATTTAGATCTTTACAGATGAATATGTGTTTTATATGTGAAAAAAGAAGCATAGGTCATAAAAAACAATCATATCTAGGGAAACTCTATTGTATTATTTACTGATTTATATCAACAGTTACTTAGACATCATCACCACTGCTGTCCAAAAGAAAATGCACCAGTGTTTTAAATTGAAAAGTTATAAATTTGCTCACAGTAAGGTCACTTCATCGGACTTCACCAAACTCATTCCTTTCTATGATTCTTCATGGAAGGCTTTGACTCATAATAACTTAGTAAAATAAAAGGTTCTCACATTCTAGTTCATGTACTATTTCCTCTAGTCATCTGTTACTTGGGGTCTCTTTAAACTGAACTGACTTTAATCTCTGGACTGTACATGTGGCAACACACATCAAGCCTCTTTGATCTGAAACTAACAGACGTCAAGATTAATTTTGTGGTACTTTGATAAAGAGATTAAGAGAAGGTTCATGAAAGCAATCACCTTACCTAAAAAACTAAATTTTAACAATAATCAATGATCCCTAAGATGTGGTTCCTAGTAGGAAATGAGCATGTTACAAAATGAATACTCATATGGATAGTTTTTGATCCAAAACCTATTTACTGACCTATTAAAACTCAAGGAATCCTTCAAGGTGAGTCAACAGAAAAATTTTTATATTTTCCTGTCATTTAAAAAGTATTAATTAGGCCTGGGATAACAAAAAAGTTTTGTAAACAGACAATTGTAATGGTAGTACAACATTGTAAATTTGAGTTATGACACTGAAATACATATTTTAAAATGGTTAAAATATAAATTTTGTTATGCATATTTTATTACAAAAACACCTTGTAGGAATATTTTCTTTATAAACTAGATACTGACATTCTCCTTGGAAAGTATTTAAGAGATCATCAAAAGTTGTAATTAAAACGTATTGCCTTATACCCAGGCAAAACCATATATGAAGTTGTAACATTATAAGAAAACTTAGCCTATCTTAAAGAATTCTAGATGAGGACCATCTATGATATTTTCACAACTTTCTGTTAAATTAATGAACTAACAGAATAACAGGTTATCAATTTGAGTACTTGGCTACTTTTATAGTCTTCTAAAATGACTTCAGTTTCTATAGTTGTTATGTATGAACAAAATTAGTGCACAGTTAAATTGTTCTGACATTAAACCTTACACAAAACTTGAATCAAGCTGCTGAAAGATTTAGAAACTCCAATGATTTATGGAATAGACAGTAATGCCAAACTCAGATGCTGACTGATGTCAACGTGAGCATCACAAACATGATTTAAGGCCATAGAATCAGTCTAAAAGGGTAAAAGAAATGAGCAAATAGAGGGTGAACTATGTTGAAAAGGCCTACTGAGGAGATGTAGCAGCTGAAATTGATTAAACCACTTCTAATGCAATAGGGAAATAATCAATCCCATCTAAGAAATTCTAATCATACCTAAGGGAAAATGGGATATATTTAAACCCAATATTACTTATGCATATAGCACAATTAGCATGAGATGTGACTACAAAGTAAGAAGAGTAATTTCATATACCTCATCCCTATTTATAATAATACATTGCACTTAAGAAAATTATAACTTCTCATGTTAACTAAAGTATTTCTAAAAATGTATTTATGATCTGGAAAGCAACCAGAACCTCCATTAACAAGACTATGTTTTTCCTATTAAGCAGATTTCATTTTTAAACTCTGCAAGGATTTTTTCACCATTAAACTTAGAATATACTGGATGATAATTGAAAATGATGAAACTGAACACTTAATAGTAATGGACAAAGAATACTTAGCATGATCTTTTCTCTCTAGGACTACTCAGAGGAATAAAACACACAAGGGGAATAGAGGTCCTGTGAGTACTTTCATACCTGGAAATCATCAGTAATTAAGATTCATTTAAAAGAGAATATTAATAAAGGAAAAGAATTCAATACTGCAACTCAGAAGACCAGGATTTGATATGTACGCTCTGATTAAAACTGTGATTTTAGAATACCCAACTCTCTCTGCCAACCATAGGAGTGTTGGGGCCATCAGTCTATGAGAAAGTACTTGGTAAATGGAACAGCACTGAAATATATATGTTAATTTGAAAAACACCACCATTAGAAATTAGAAATTAGTCCACAGTTTTAGACATTAGTCCACACATGCTCCAATCTCCTTAATGGCAACGCTGTATCTTCCTTTTCATCTCAGAATTTTCTTCTTAGACTTCCGCTATTCTCTACCCAAGCAGCACTCTCTATTGGTGATCTGCTTTGACTTTATTGAGAAATCTGAAGAAATAAAAAATAACTTTCATGCTCTCTCACTGCCACCTCTATCCAGTTGCCAGAATCTAGACCACACCCTCCTTCCTTCCTATTATGTTGTTGTTGTTAGGTGGCGTCAAGTCGGAATCCAACTCATAGCGACCCTCTGTACAACAGGGGAAGCACTATTGTCAGTGCTTCTCTGCTGTGCATAGGGTTTTCAATGGCAGATTGATCTTTGGGAGGGGGTTGCCAGGTCCTTCTCCCAAGCCTACAGCTTCTGGTGTTCCCAGGTGGTCTCCCATCCAGGTACTAACCAGGCCAGACCCTGCTTAGCTTCCGAGATCAGACGGCATCGGATGCCACAGGGCTACGGCTGCAGGCCTTCCTTCCTATTATAGAGAATGAACCATCCGTTCCCTAAAACAGGGCAATCTCTCAAACAGATCCCATCCCTTCCCACCTTCTCAGCACAGCCCTGTAACAATTCTCCCTTTAACATCATTACATTTTTGCTCTCTACTTGATCAATACCAGCAGCAAACCAACATCCTATTGTTTTGCTCATCTAAAGCAAATACTAAACCAAACAACAAAATAGTCCTCTTGACTAACCTACAAGGTACCAACCTATTTCTTTTCTTCCTTTCTCTGAAAAACTCTTCAAAAGTCTTAATACTTGTCCTCAGTTCCTGTTCTTTCACTCTGTTATAAACTCCCTCCAGAAAAGCATTTGTCCTACCACTACTCCTCCCCAAGAGGTCTTCACTAGGTCACTCATGACCCCCCAGGTTGCTGAATACGAAGGTCAGTCCTTAGTTGTCATCTACTTGACCTATGCCTGGCATTTGACACAACTGACTACCAATATATCTTCTTCACACCTTTTACATTTGGCCTCTGGGATGCCTCTCTGTCCTGGCTTTCCTTCTTTGTCAGTGGTTGCCTTTTCTCACTTTCCTTTGCTATTTCCTCCTTACATGCAAGACATGTAACATGGAGTAGCCCAAAGATCAGTCTTCAAACTTCTTCCTTCCTTCCTTCTTCTTTTCTTTTCTGTTGTCTTTTCCTTATTTTCTCTTCCCTTCTTTTCCCTCTCTTTACCTCCCCTCCACTCCCTTTTTTTCCTTCCTTCCTTCCTTCATTCATTCTTTCCTTCCTTCCTTCCTTTCCTTTTCTCTCTCCTCCCCCACCTTTACTTTCTTTACTGAGGGGTTGAATCCAGGAACTCATGGATGCTTTGCAAGCCCTGAACCACACAGCCTATTTTTTATCTTTTTCATTTTTGAGACAGAGTCTTGATAAGTTACACAGGCCACCTCAGATCTTGAACTTGCAATCCTCCTGCCTGTGCCTCCCAAGTCACTGGGATTACAGGAGTAGACACCATGTCCTGCTGCTGCTGCTGCTGCTGTTTCTTCTTCTTCTTCTTCTTCTTCTTCTTCTTCTTCTTCTTCTTCTTCTTCTTCTTCTTCTCCTCCTCCTCCTCCTCCTCCTTCTCCTTCTCCTTCTCCTTCTCCTTCTCCTCCTTCTCCTTCTCCTTCTCCTTCTCCTTCTTCCTCTTCCTCTTCCTCTTCCTCTTTTTCTTTCTTTCTTTATTTCTTAAAAACAAAATTGTTATAGCTACTATTTTCATTTTAGAAGTGAGAAAACTCAGATTCAGAGACATTAAAGAACAGGAACAAAGTTATTCAGTTAAAAAGTTGCAGAGATGAGATTCAAACACAAGATTAATGTGTACATTTTTCTTTTGGGGGTGATAGATTTTTTTCCCTTACTTCCTCCAGCCCCTGTCAACTGTGATTTACTACCATTATGTACCCTAATGCTCCCTCCATTTTTAGTCTCTAGGGATTTCTACTCTACTTTCTACTTGTATGTGATCAACATTTTTCTTTTTCTTTCTTTTTTTTTTATGAAACCACTGAACAGTGATCAATATCTAAGCAAAACAACTGGGAAAAAATAAGTTTTCTCCATTTAACTTCCACAAATGAGTGAGAACATGTGGTATTTCTTTTTTAGGGACTGGGATGTTTCACTCAAGATAATCCATCCATTTGGCTACAAATGCTACAATTTCATTTTTCCATAAGGCTGCATAATATTCCATGGTATACATACACCACATTTTTCTAATCCATTCATCTGTTGAAGGACATCTGGGCTGATTCCATATCCTTGTGATTGTGAATAATGCTGTAATAAACACGGAAGTGGTGTCTATGAAGATTTAGCTTCCTTAGGATATATATCAAACAGTGGGATTGCTGTATCAGATACTAGTTTGATTCTTAATTTTCTGAGAAACCTCCATACTGATTTCCATGATGGTTACACTAGCTTGCAGTCTCACTAATGATGTAAAAAGGATCCTTCTTCATCACATCCTCTCCAGCATTTGTTGCATTTGTTACTATTTGTTTTGTTGACAATAGCCATTCTAACTGGGGTAAGATGGAATCACAGATTAGTTTTGATTTGCACTTCCCTAATGGCTAAAGAGGTTGATCATTTTATGTGTTTGTTAGCCATTTGTATTTCTTCTTTTGTAAACTGTTCAATTCCATTGCCTATTTGTTAATTGGATTATTTGTTTTCTTGGGTTTTTTTTTCTACTCTTTATATATCCTCAATGGGGCTGGGATTTAGCTCAGTTGGTAGAGCACTGCTCTGTAGTCTCTGAGGTCCCAAGTTCAATTCCCAGAACTGCAAAATGGGAGAAGGATGTGGCAACCCACTCCCAAGGCAATCCCAAAACAGTCAGCCATTGAAAACCCTATGAGGGTTGCTATGAGTCAGACTTGACTCAAAGGCACCTAACAACAACAACATATATCCTCAATATTAATCCTCTATCAGGTGTGTAAGTGCCAAAGATTTTCTCCCATTCCATAAGTTCTATGTTTACTCTGATAATTGTTGCCTTTGCAGTGCAAAAGCTTTTTTGTTTCATGTAGGCCCATTAGTCAATATTTGATGCTGTTTCCTGGGCTATTCCAGTTATGTTAAGGAAAAATTTGCATATGCCCACATGTTGAAGTGTATTACCTACACTTCTTCTAAGAGTTTCACAGTTTTCAATTTTACATTGAGATTGCTGATCCATTTTGAGTTGATTTTTGTATAGAATGAAAGGTATAAGTCAAGCTTCATTCTTCTACATGTGGACATTCAGTTTTCCCAGCACAATTTGATAAAGAAACCACCTTTTTTCGTTGTATATTTTTGGCACCTTTGTCATAGATCAGGTGGTGGTGATTAGCTGTGTGGGTCTATATCTGGATCTGGTCTCACTAACTTATGCAGATTGCCTCTGGTCTTGAACTCAAGATCCTCCTGCCATAGCCTCTCAGGTGGCTGGGATTACAGGGGTGCGCCACCATGCTCAGCTCATTGAGTTTCATACTTCGATATTCTACTCAACATTTCCTCTTGGAGGTTTAATGTACATAGAAAATTTTAAATGTCCAATATAGAATAACTGATCTGTCTCCAAGAATCTGCTGTATTTAGAGGGCATCCCGCCTGAGTTAATGGCAATTCTCATTGCTTGGGAAAATGTTAGGAGTATCTTTGACTCCGTTCTTTGTCTCACACTCACTTTCCCCATCTGCAAGTTTTCAAATTTTGTCCAGAATTCCACCACTTCATTGCCATCAGCAATTTATATCTGGAATATTGCAGAAATCTCTCACTTTGGGTGCCTGTCTCCATCCTTTTCCCTTCTCCAGTGTCTTTCCCACACTTCAGGTGGAGTAATCCTTTCAAAAGATACATTATTTCGTGTCCTTCCTTCACTGAGAATTCTCCCACAACTCCCCTTCTCAGTTAGAATAAAGTCCAGAAGTATCACAAAGGTATCGAAGGTACTACCTGATCAAGGTCTCATTCTCTCTCTCTTACCCCATTGCCTATCCCTCTCACTAGATCATTCCACTCTTGCTATTTCTCAAATTTGCCAATAAGCTCCTGCCTCAGGGCATTTACACTTGCCTTTTCCTCTGCTAGGAATGCTCCCTCCCCAGAGACCCATAGTGTTTGCCTCCTCACTTCCATTAGGTTTTTACTTAAAGTTGCCTTCTCAGTAAAGCTTTCCCTAACTTTCTTATTTCAAACCATGAATTTCTCCTCCTGCCCCTGTTCTATTTCTAGTGAGCTCTCCATGGTACTTTTTACCTTATAATATACAATATCATTTATCAATTTATTTTTCTTACTGCATGTGGCCCTCCCCCACCACAGATGCAAGCTTCTCAAAGAAAGAGATTCTGTGTGTTCTCTGCACTGTACCCAGAACTTAGAACAAAGCTAGCACCTTGTAGGTTATGCTTGATAAATATTCGTTGATTAAGTGAATTGAAGTATAAGCTATACATGATTTTAATTATTTAGTCTACTGCTTTACTCTGAAATAGGTAAGAAGATAGTTTTCCTTTTTTTAAAGGAAATAAGATATTCCAGAAAGCTATGGCATATACAAAGCCTCACGGAGTTGAACTTGGGGCAGGCCTTCTTCAAGCCCACAGCCTCACATGAAACAAAGACACAGACCTAAAGAACAAATAAGTTCAATCATGATTATGACACTAAATTCCTTCCCGCTGATTTGGGTGGATCTAATGCAAGCTAATCCAGTTTTTTTCTTCCAAATATAAATTTTAAAATGAAGACCTATTCTACCCAAACTTAGGCATCCCTGGGTAAGCTTTTTAAAAATGTCTTAAAATTTAACAATTAGATAGTGGTTTACCAGTTTTGTATGCAAAGACTTGCAGCAGGTGCTAATGCCCAGATCTCAGTGGTCCCTGGGCAGTCTCTGCTTCATCCACCTTCCTCTTTCTCTCAGGCCTGAGTCCTCTAGGTTCTCAATTTATAGCTGCTCATCAGATTGCAAACCCAGCTGTGCGATTACATGAGATTAAAAAACTTCCATACACCAAGCAAAACAATTAATACACTGAAGAGACAGCCAACAGAATGCAAGAAAATCTGCCAGCTATTCATCTGACAGGAGTTAATATTCTGAATGTAGAACTCAAAAAACTAAACACCAAAATAACAAACAATTCAGTCAAAAAATGAACAAACTGAACAGACACTTCTGAAAAAGTCTAAATGGCCAATAATTAAAAGAAAAACAATGTTTAACATCTTTAGCCATCAGATAAATGCAAATGAAAGCTACATTGAGATTCTCTTTCACCACAGTCAGAATGACAAACATCAAGAATACAAAAAATAACAAATGCTGACAAGTAGGAAGAGAAAAAGGAAACTTTGTACATTATTGGTGGGAATATAAATTAGTACATCCATTTTGGAAATGAATATGGAGAGTCCTCAAAAAACTAAAAATAGAACTACCATGTGATCCAGCTATACCACTGCTGGGTATGTCCAAAGGAATCAAAATCAGCACACAATAGAGATACCTGCACAACTATGTTCATTGCAGTACTATTTACAATAGCCAAGCTATGGAATCAGCCTAAGTGCACTGCGATGGATGAAATGATAAAGAAAATGCCATCTGATCTAGGAAACTAAGCAGGGTCAAGACTTGTGAGTCCTTAGATAGGAGACCGTCTGGGAATACCTGGGGCTGCAGACTAGGGAAAAGGACCTGGCAGCTCACTCTTGAAACAATCAGCCATTGAAAACCCTATGAATAGCAGAGAAGGACGGACATAGTGCTGGGCATGGCACAGTGTTAGGGAGTGTCTCATTCTGTTGTACATAGGGTCACTATGAGTCAGACCTGACTCAATGGCACCTAACAACAACATAGACAATGGAGTATTATATTCAGCCATAAAGAACAAAATTATGTCATTTGCAAGAAAATGGAAGCAACTGGAGATTATCATGTAAGTAAAATAAGCGAGACTCAGAAAGATAACTATCATATATTTTTCCTCATATATTGAATCTAGAGAAAAAATAATATCATGAAAGTAGAGGGACTATTCAGCAAAGAGATCAGGGGAAGGGGAGAGTAAGAGAGAGTGGATATGATAAAAGTAGGTTATTTCATATATGAAAATATGACAATGAAATCCATTATTTTGCATAAATAATTGTTGTTGTTAGGTGCCCTTGAGTCAGGTCTGACTCACAGCAACCCTATGTACAACAAAACAAAACACTCTCCAACACTGCCATAGCTGGCACTATTATCACTGCTTCTCTGCTCTTCATAGGGTTTGCAATGGTGGATTGTTTCAGGAGTGGATTGCCAGGTCCTTCACCCTAGCCTACAGCACCTGGTATCCCCAGGTGGTTTCCCATCCAAGGACTAACCAGGTCAGCCCTGCTTAGCTTCTGAGATCAGATGGAATTGGATGCCAGGATGCTATGGCTACAGATAGGAATAATATGTACTAAACAAAACATTGATGCAGATTGGATGACTTTCCTTCTGCCCTTGAGTTGAGGGAGTCCCCACAGGACAGATATACTGCCCTCTAGCCAGCTCAAACCAACACAAACTTTGGTTCATACACCTAGGAGTCCCTTAAAGAGGAGTTTTCAGTCAATTCAGAGAATGAATATCTCCTCTAACTAGCCCAGATGATCATTAAATGTTTGCTAATTCTCAATTTCCTCAAACAGAATCACTCTGTCAAATATCAGTTAATCACACAACCAGTACTTTTTGCTTTTCTATATTCTGGGCATGACACTTGTCTTCACACTGTAGAGAAAACAAAGATGCAATCAGGAGATTTCTGCCAAGACAAAATCAGCCATGCAAAGATGTGTGAAAAGTGCCCAGAAATAGAAGAAGAGGGTGCTTCAGTGATGCAGAACCTGTGGAGCTTAAGGGCTGGTCAAAAAAGGTTTTGTAGTTGGGCTCTATAGCAAAAAAAAAAAAAAAAAAAGGACTGGAGTGCAGCTCAGCAGTAGACTACTTGCCTAGCATGCATGAGGCCCTGGGTTCAATCCTCCAGTACTGGGGAAGGAAGGAAGGAAGTAAATAAGGGAGGAAGGAAGGAAGTTTTATAACACCTATTGGGTGAGCTAAGGGGCTATGTCATAGGAGGGGCATAAACAAAATGCCTGTCTCAGTCAATACAAGGCAAACTGCTGAGTACAGACTCTCCTTTCAATTTCTGCAAATTCTCACTTAAAAAGTCTGTGGAAATTAAAATAACCACTCAGCAAAAACATGACCCACATCATGCCTTGCTGATAATGAGCATGCAAAAATATTTGTTAATATATTAAAAAATATAGAAAAAAGTAAAATGTTGCTACTAAATTAACATCTTAAAAAGGAGAGAATTAAAATGAAATGGAAGGAAAAACACTACTAATACAAGTTTGACATATACTCATCTTTGATTCTTATTATGAATTAGATGTAGCTGGGAAAGCCATTCCCAAGAATGGGCAAAACTGGGCATCTCCAGCTTTATAGGGTGGGTAGAATAAAGGAGCGACAAAATGAGGACATGAACTGTTTCTCTCATCTTTGGATTCTAGAGTCAGGCCCTGGGCCTAGCACTTGGGAGACACTAAGTGTGGGGGAGAGAAATGAACCTAAGGCCAAATGGGACTCCAGGGCAAGAACAATGACAAAACCAACAAAGAAAGATGTGACAAGAAAGGTTAGAGGGCTCAGAGGAGCTGTAACTGTTTCCTTTGCTTTGCTTTTCTGTGCTCCTGGACCTGTGAAAATGACTGTGCTTTCCAGTTAGAGCCACAGGGGGAGAAACACTCTTGTTTCCTGCAGCAGCCCTTCAGGTGTAGTAAGCAGCTCCCCGTACATGTGAGGTGATCACTTCAACCTGAGCCTTGCTCAGCAACTGTGGCTTTCTCAAGACAGTAGGCAAAGCAGGCAGGTTCCTGCAGTCTCCTTGCACCAAAATGTCAAGAGAGCTGAGAAATCATATTATTCAGCATGTTTAAAAAAAAAAAAAAAAAGAAGGAGGAGGAGGAAGAAAAGGAGGAAGTAGAGAATGAGGAGAGGAAAAAAGAGAAGAGAAGAGAGGAGAGGAGGAGGAAAGGAGAGAGACAGAAGAGAGCTACTTGACCACAGAAAAACCACTTGCCTAATTCAAAGTAGAACCAACTCTTCATCTTTTTTCTAGACAAAGTGCTAAACTAGGGGGCCATCAATTTTCTCAGTGGCAGTGGTCTAAAATCCTGTCAAGACAGTGAACTCCTTTGGTGAGATGGCTCATATATGCGTAATCATGTGCAATACCCCTCTGATTTAATGCCATCTCCTGGCACCAGTGTGAAAAAGGAGATAGGAAGTTAAAGTGCTTGGGGACTGCACTGTATAAGACCAAGAGAGAAGAACATGCATGCTTTGGACTACTGTATATTTATTTAAATGAATTTATTCAGTACTGCTACTACCAAATGCCAGCTTCCATATCAGAAGACAGGAGCAGCGGATATACATGGACTGTGCTGTCCATTCTAAGGATCTCAAGTCTCAGTTCTACTGTTTATGAGTGGCATGGCCTTGAATTAAGTTACTTATCTCAACTAAGATATTGGATATAAAGCCAGCAGTGGATAGGACGTGATGAGCACACGGTAATATATTATTAAACTATTTACTTATGCATAGCATCTAATAATAATAATGTATTGACATTAAATTACAATAATATGATTAATTGCATTTAATTCTTACAACAACCTGTCGAGGAGTTATTTATTATTAGTAACATCTCACAGGTGAGGGTTTAGATTTGTTTGGCTCAGGCTTTTGTTCTTTACTCCCTCCTCTAGAACACCCAACCGGTGTGGGTTTTCCAGACTAAAAGGGCCTCTCCTGCTCAGAAGAGTTCAGAAGACCATGGAATAAAAAGTGGTGGGCTGCTGTTAGGGGAGGGCAAGTACTGCCTCTACATTACTAGTATTCAGAAGAAATACGGGGCTTATAGGTAGACATGCATAGTGTCTGTCTGTAAAGCCAGAGAGCAGTTCAATACTGCTAAAGTTAAAAGAGAGCTTTTGTGCCAGTTTGGATTGCAAGGCTGGAGAATGTTATCTATAGAGTTGTTTCCCTAAGGCCTCCAAAACAGAGCCAGGCAAACCACACCTCCTAGCCTGCTGCTGTTCAGCTTCAACATCTGTTGTTCCAGCTCTGAGGTGGTTTCTATGCAGCTCTTTTGTGTTTTTGCAGCTCCATCCCAGGCCACGTTTGTTTAAATGTGTTCACTATCTCTAGTTCAGCAGCCTCCTCTCGGATAAAATAACATTTGGCTTATGTACTAAGAAAATGCTGCTGTTGTGATTTTGCAGTGGTAGCATTTTTGGAAGCAGATGCTCAACTCTGTGGGCTTTGTGCATTGGTGGCATTGTTCTCAACAGTCATATCCTGTGTGACTCTCCCTGCATCTCTGGCCTCGGGCTTCCCTTCATCCCAGCCAAGCTCCCATGTTGGAGGCCCCCCTTCCAACTCTCACATTTGGTCCCTTGCCTCTGTGCAATAATCATCATAGTAAAAATAACAATAAACAGCACTAACAACAGCAACACAGTTCTTCACAGTGCTCCTAAGGGAATTCCAAATGCCTTGGTATCAGAGGAATGGTCCACAAGAAAGCACGGTGTGAAAGGCAAGGAAACTAAAGTGAGGTACAATAGGCACATGGCAGGAGAACTACAAACACTCCCCTTATTGTGTTTGGAAAAAAACACTTTCTAAGTCTCATTTCACACCATTGGGATGTCCACTTTACTTTCTTCATGCCAACACAGAAGAGCAGACCACATTTCTTGACTGACCAAGAAACAGTAAACACCTATTTTTTTTTTTTTTCACTACTGTGGAGGTTGAACCCAAGGGGCCAGGCACCACATAATAGGCATCATTTTTATCATCTACTAATCTTTAGAGGAAAGAAACTTCTTGCTCAATTTTTTCCCCACATATACTTCCAATAGCCCCAGGACTGAGCCTCCCCAAGATCCTGATCTGTGTAGTTTGATATCATTTGTATGTCAGAACGCACAGGGCTACATATGTATGCACACACAGGGGCACTTACTTATAGAGTTCTTTCACACTCATGAAAAATCCTCTAGAAATCAAAGTAAGCTATGTTTAGCCACTTTGAAATAAACCCACTCATGTTCTCACCCTCCTCCAAAGATATGCAAAGTCCCGTGATTCCAACCCAAAGCAGACACTAAGGTCTGAAAAGTCACAGATGTGCCCCCACGTCTGTCTAGATCATTGAAGATTCAAGTTCACCTGGACAAAACTGGGCATCCAAACTCCCCTGAAACCCTAACTTACCAATTAAGCCCTATATAGAGTGGACACAAGGTGTTTTCCTTCCCTATTGTTTCTTCTGGTCATCCTAGCATATTTTCTTACATTAAAAAAATGAGAAGGAAGAGGAAGAGAAAGAAAACCAGCCAAGCACTGTGGCTCATGCCTGTAAATCTAGCTATTTCAGAGGATAAGGCAAGAGGATCACAGGTTCAAGGCCAGAGGTAGCCAGTGCAACTTAGCAAGATCCTGTCTCAAAATAAAAATGTAAAAGGGGCTAAGGGTGTGGCTCAGTGGTACAGCACTTGCCTACAATGTCAGGACCCTGGATTCACTCCTCTAGTATTACATACATACATACATACATACATACAACTTCTTTTTCCTCTCAATTTTATTACAATATATTTTATAAATATTACTATGGCTTTGTAAAATCAAATTTCATCCTAAAAATATTAACCAGCCATAGTAAAAGCCTAGTATGTGCCACTTTCTGATTAAGCAGAATAGTAATGGTCCCCCTTATCCAGTGTAATGACAGCTTCACTATAAATTTGACCTCCCAATTCCCAGCAGAGCCTCCCAAGTGGAATAAGAAATTTAATACAGGTCATTTCTATTAAGATCTTGAGTACCAGAAAGAAAACAAGAGAAAGGACATTGTCAGGGAGTTTTTCCCTCCATGTGACATGATTCAATGTTTAATAATACCTGGATACCCATCACTTGCTGGGTTCTATCTAGGTAATAGTCAAATAGCTGCCTTTGTTCTCAGGATCATGAAGTACTCAAGATCCAGCCAAGATGCCACTGCCACTCAGGGTGTATGAAAGTCATATGTCTACTCTATACTTTTTAATATTGCTCAAACATGGAGTTGACATTGAATACTTATTGGTCAAAGCTATAAGATGCACCATATTCACAAGACACTTTCTAGACTGAATACCTGAGCTCTTTTTTTTTTACACTTTTTTCTTTGTCTTTCTTTTTTCTCGGTCTATGCTTTTCAGTCACCAAAACAGTGTACTTAACTTCTGAAATAATTCGACATGAGCATTCTTGCCCTGGTTGCTCAGGATTTCTATAATAGGTTTAAGAAAAGGTGCTGGTCATTTAGCCTAGAGGGATACCTAACCTCAATATCAGCTAGAGAAATTCTAACTTCCCAAGAAGTTCACTCAATACTTTGTCCTTTAAAGCTACATGAATCAAGCATCATGCACTCCATTGCTGCATGGGAGCCCGAATGGCCTGTGAAATGACCCCTTTAAGAATCCTACTGAGTAAATATATGGACTTGAAAACCATTTCCCAAAGTATTTTCTAAATTCAATTTCTTTCACTAAAACAACTAAAAAACAGGGACCCCAATTAATTCCTTTTACATTGCACTATAGAATTAAACTAATTTAAATGTTACACAATTAAATGTTCCATAAAGGATTGATGTTTTGGATTCATGGCTAAAGTAATAAAAATCCCATGGGGGCCGGGTGGCAGGGAGAAAGAAAAAAATACCTCTTTGCCTTACTCCATTTAGCTTCTCCCACCACACCTCCACACAGCCTACTCCTCCTGAGGTGGCCAATGGTCTCCATGCTATTAAACCCATTGAGGACTTCAGTCCTCAGCTTACCTGACTCCTCAGACATGCGCCACAGTTGACCACTCTCTGCTTCTCACACCATTCTGCCCTTGGATGCTGAGGCAGGGCAGTCTCCTTGCTGTCTTTCTACCTCTCTTGACCCTCTTCTCAGCCTCCTGAATGCTTCCTCACCTCACTTCTAAATATGGCAATTCCTAGGGCATAGTCCTGGAGATTGCTTCTTTTAGCTGTATGCTCTGTCCCAAAGTGATCTCATGCATCCTCATGGCTTCAAATACCAAGCCAGCAACACCCAGTTTTATAAGTTTAAGTCAAGATCTATTTTCTTACTCCAGACTCATCTACTTAATTACCTACTTGTCATCCCTAACGATGGCTCACAGGCATCAGAAACTCATGTTTCCATCAGAATTGTGGATCTCTATGCAATGGCCCTTCCATCCACACTACAGCTGCTGTTGGACTAGTGGGAGTCACCCCCGACCCCTCCTTCTCCCATACCCCTCTCATCCTTCCATCTAAGTCTGTCCCCATTACTCTAATAATGGGGCCTGCTGACTCTTGTAGGACCATTGCATTAGCTTCACAGACATTCTTATCCTTTCTCTACCAATGACCAGGGAGAACTCCTCAAAGTTGTGTAACTCCTTATGTGATCTTAAAACTCTCCAAAGGTTTACACAGAGGACCAGTATCAAATCCCACAGTCTTAAAAACTCCTAAAAGAGATTTGTTGTTGCTATTGCTTTTTTCCATGGGTGTAACACTCTATGAATTTTCACATTCACATGCCCTTTGCAGCAGTTTGAATATTTGTCCCTTCCCAAACTCATGTTTAAATTTAATTGCCAATTATAACAGTATTCAAAGGTGGGACCTTTAAAAAGTGATTGGCCTTGATGCCTCTGCCCTCATGAATGGATTAAGGCAGTTATTAGGGGAAAGGGATCATTATCACGGGGATGGGCTCCTTATAAAAGGATGAGTTTGGGTCTGTTTTTGTCTCTCTCTCACGTTCTTTTTATCCTCTCTGATAGAATGACACAAGACAGCTCTCACCAGATACCAGCTCCTTGATTTTGAACTTCTCAGGCTGCAGAACTATGAACCAGTAAATTTCTGTTCAGTATAAATTACCCAGTCTGTGACCATCTGTTACAACAGCACATGAAGATCCCCCTGTGTAACACGCACTCGGAGCAATACATAGGTGTTTCCAACATTCCCAAAGCCTCATTCCCCTGCCTCATGACTACCTTCTTTAGAGGTAACCACTATTATGGGCTTTATTGCAATGAATTAGTTCTGCCTGTTTTTGACTACCATATACATTGACTCATAGAGAGGAATTATTTTTTAAATTAGATCAAACTCTTCAAATGCCCCAGGTTTAAGAAACGGATATCCTGGAGTCACCTGAAGTCAGGTGTTCAGTTCAGTTCTCGTGTCTCAAATCCCAAGATAGTATGTTAATTAACAGGTGAGAATAAAATGCACATAGCACTCCAGATTAAGTTGTCCCCATGAATTGTCCCTCATTATTTAAGACCCAAGAACTATTATACTCATGGGCTGCGAACCAATCTAGATAACCAATCTGCTAGGGAAATTTAGTGAAAGAAAATTCTTTGATTCAAACAAACTTCAAAGTGACAAAAATGCAATACCTTGAGCAAAGTATATGATTACAGTCTTCACAGAGGAAAGGGACTTTATTGAATTCAATGTCTTCCATGAGAGTTGTATTACAAGTATTAGGAATTAATGAGAATGGGCTATGTGGGGCAGCATAAGGTCTTACAAAGCCTCCTCTGCCCTGACTCAACATTACAGCCTCACCCTGAAGGAAGGCTGTCAAGTGTCTATTTTTAAGGCACAGTGTCTGATTTTTTCTGCAGTGAATCTGACCCGACTTGACCTAAGAACAACAACCACTAAAATAAGGGCCAGTTCCAATGAACAGGCTAAGGAAGCCAAGTCCCTGGAATGCTCAGCTTCTCAGAAGAGCTTATTCTGTCACTTAAGGTCCAAAGAGGCCTAGGGTGAAGAACTCCTAGGCCTCTGTGGAAGGGCAGAAGTAGAGGCCCAGAGATGCATTTATGCTCCCAGGATGGTCCAATATCTCTCGGTGGGGCTGAGAAGAGAAATTCTAGACCTAAAATTAGGATTGACTAGGAGTATTTTCCTCCACATGTCTGTCAGCTTGTTGTGCTGTGGGAACTTGCATGTTGCTGTGATGCCACCTTCCAGATACCAACAGGGCCACCCATGGTAGACAGGTTTCAGCTGAGCTTCCAGACTAAAATAGACTAGGGAGAAGGACCGAGCAGCTCACTTCCAAAACAATTAGCCATTGAAATAGCAGAGAAACACTGTCAAATATATCACAGAAAATGAGACTCCTAGGCTGAAAGGCACTCAAAAGAATACTGGGGAAGAGTTGCCTCCTTAAAGTAGAGTTGACCTTACCTCTTCAAAGTAGAGTAATAACAGAAATGGAGTAAATCGCATGAGATCTCCTTTTACTGATGTGGCACAACTCAAAATGAGAAGAAACAGTGACTACAACGATAGACTCAAACATAATAAAGATCATGTGCATGGCACAGTGTTGGTAGTGTTTCGTTCTACTGTACATAGAGTCTGTAAGAGTCAGATCCAACTTGATGGCACCCAACAACAACAACAGGAGTATCTTGGATACTTCAGCAAAGTCTGGAAGAACTGACAAAACTATTCTCTCTTAATATTCCTGCAACTAGAATGCCTTGGCTCTGAGCCCTTTGTCACAACAGTAAGACAGATCTGTTAAGCATATCAGCCGACCAACACCTCCTAATGCCAACTAAGTACCAAGGATAGGTTTTGATGGCATGACTCTTGGCACAGGTAAAGCACTTTAAGAACTAGTGACTGTCAGCATGAAGGAATTCCCACAAATTCTGGTGTTTTCTCCCTAAACCAAAAAGGGAAGAAAGCCCTATTCATTTGTCAGTTTGAAGTACTTAGGAGAATGAAGAAAAGGAGGGAATAAGAAATTAATTGGGGTAAAATCACTAGATCCCAATTTATTTTTAATGAACTAAACTAGATTTCCTGAAGGGAAAAAAATATTCCTTTAGAATATTTAATGACATACGTGATTCTACATCCCTTACTATGGTAGTAAACCTATGTTAGTGAATTTCACTTAGCCTGGCTGAAGATGCAACTAAGAAAACCTTCCAGGTTTTCTGATGGGTGGGAAGATGGGTTTAGCCAAGGCCAGACACCCTCCCCCATGTTTTTGGTTGACCCATTATTATGGAAGTTGGAAGCAAGGCCACCTGACAGGATCCCAACTCTGCAGTGATCTCATTCAACCAAGAGTCAGTCTCAGTGAGAAGGGGGATCATGGTGAGTAGACTAGAGAAAGACACATTAAGTTTTCTAACTTGTCAGTTGCCCCCAGCCATGATCCCCAATCCCATTAGTTACATTCACATTTTCAAGTTTGCCACTCACAGGATGGTCTTGGGCTTGCTTAGGAATTGCATTTGTTTGTACCAGTATACCAAAATACCACCGATTGCATTATTTATAAACAAAGGAAATTTATTGCTTACAGTTCTAGAGGCTGGAAAGTCCAAGATCAAGGCACTAGCACATTCCATGTTGAGTGAGGGACATTCTCTGCTTCCAAGATGCCACCTTGTCACTGCCTCCTCACAGGGCAAACAAGATGGAAGGCCCAAAGGGACAGAAAGGCAAAAAGAACAAACAGCTCCTTTGAACTTATTTTATAAGGTCATTAATTCCATTGACTGAATCACCTCTAAAAGGCCCCTCATCTTAAAACCATCACATGATATCAAGTTCCAACATATGAATCTTGGGGAAACACAGTAAGACAGCAGCGATATAGAGACATGTGCATTAGATAAGGACCATGGGCCCAACTGGGGGCTCCTACAAGGAGTCATTGTTGATGCTTTCCCGACCAATCCCATGGCATATGAAATATCAAATATTTTTGCTGGCAAAGCCAAACTCCAACCCTTAGCATCTATTCAATATATTAAAGGAGCAAGAGAAGAACCTGGGGTTTTGTAAAGAGTGAATAATTCCTGGTCCCAGAATCTGGGCTTAATTTATTGGCAGTCTACCTTTTTCTTCTCACCACCCAAATAAGAAGTATTTGTATCCCTTTCCCTCCTGCCTCAATGACAGCAACACCTCCCTTCCTGTCTGCTAACAATCTCCTCACTTCCTCAAGAATCTTACCCACCAGTTATACCTTTTTCCCATTGTATTTTCTATAATCTCAGTTTGATGTCTTCTCCTCCCCTTCCTCCACAGAAAAGCACACTTATGCCTTCCCCATCTAAATAAAAGCCAACGATTTCCCACTTGTCACATACCTAGCTACCCAAACTCCTTGGTGCAGTCTTCCTCTTCTTTTTATGCCTGAACCTTTCTTTATGGTCAGTAGCATCTAACTTGGTGCATTTCCTCCTGCTTGCAATTCTCTCCTTATCTGGCCCTGCTGATATCCCACCCCACCCTGTCTTCCTGGCTTTTCAGCAGCTCCCTGCAGACATGATTCTTACCACACAACTCTTTCTCTAAGGGCTGACTCCAGCTGGAAGAGGTCCTTATTAACCATATTTTACTGTAGGACCCCACAGGCATCTTCCCAAGATAAAAGAACCTACACCCACTCTCCCAGAAAACTGGAGCTAGGGGCAGCCAGTCAGACTGTTGATCTCCTTTGCAGGGGAGGTTTAAACTCAGGATGTGGGTTTGTCACCTGCACAGAGAAGCAGAGGAAGATGGTGTTGAGATAGTAAAAGAAAAGAGCTCAGCTGAACTATGAGGACCTAAGTGTTACCAGAGTTACCATGTTCTCTGCTCCTAGAGGCTTTCAGATTCCTAGTTCCAAAATCCTGAGTGCCTAAGATGATATCCCTCACCTCCTCACAAATTCTCCAAAAGTATGCTTTTGCTTGAGCTAGCTTGAATTGGCTTCTGCGGCCCAAAACCCCAGGAAACTTGATGACCCCACCACTTCCTTCTCCTACTCTCTTACTATTTCCTTTTCCCCTAACTCCATGTACCACAGAAGTCCATCCTTCATTCTTTTTTTCTTCTGGGTCTGCAAACTTTCCCTTGGTGATCTCTTCCATATACCTGACTTTAACTAGCATCTCAGGTAGATAATGCCGTAACTAAATCACCAGGACAGACCTCTTTTCTACTGCTCATTTCAGCACAGATGCCATCAGAACTCCTTACAAATGAATAATTCCAAAACTAAACTCAAAGTTCTGGCTTAACTCTGGTATTTTGTATACTGATGAGTCACCCCACCCAGTCACTGATGTCAGGAATCTGAGTTGAGCTTCACCCCTCCCTCTGCTTCCCACTCCACAACCAGTGCAATCCCTGCTTCAATCATGCAGCACCTGGAGAGCCTTTGCAGTGCATCCTCTGCCGCCAGCCGACCTCCTTGTGTTTTAGACTTCCCATCACTTCATCTACATCGTATTTGGACTATCTATCTCCTAATGCTTTCAGTCCTCAGCTTCTAAGACACCCATCTGGTTGGATTCTCCCTTGATTCTTTCAAGGAAAAGTTCAAGTTTTTTGGTACCACAACTATCTAATAATGATTTCACTCCTACCTATCTTGCCAGCTTCATCTTTTACCACTGTCCAGGTAGCTCCTTCAATCCATCCATACTGAACAATTTGCAGTTTACTGAGGTCTCAAACTTCCCCCTGCCTCTGAGCCTTTATCTTCCCTACAAAGCCTGCTCATATTTCTTCAAAGGCTAATTCCAACTAATTCAGCCCAGCCTCTCCTCTTCCAGGAAGTGTTTCTTAAATGTCATTTGTACCCACCCACTTGCAATCTAGGATTAGGTTTACAGCTTCTTGCTCTCCCATACCTCATTCAAACTTTTTCAAAGACCTTTTTGATGGCATTGGGTAATAGACCACTTCTATCTGTATCTCTTCCACAAAACTGTAAAGTTCCATAAGGGAAGAGATGGTATCTTTCTTACACAGTCATGCGAAGCTTAGCGACAGGGGTGTGTTCTTAGAAATGCATCAGTAGGTGATCTTGTTGTAAGACCACCATAGAGTTCATTTACACAAACTGAGACAGCTAAGAGATCACTAGGCAATGTGATTTTACGGGACCCCCGCCGTATATGCCATCTGTCATTGAACTGTCATGCAGTGCATGACTGTATTTGTACTCACGATGCCTGTCACTCATAAAAGGCTTTTTGGATATCTTGTACTGAAGTACCTGACAGAGAATTAATGAGAGAAAAAAACTTGAAAATATCTAGAACCAGAATATGTTGCTTTTCTTCTGATTGTTGTTGTTGTTAAGTGCCATCATCATAGCAACCATTATAGGGTATTCAATGGCTGATTGCTTCCTTGCCTCAGGAGCGGACTGCCACATACTTCTCCCATTTTTGCAGTGCTGGGAATCAAACCCGGGACCTCAGAGACTGCAGAGCACAGCTCTACCAACTGAGCTAAATCCCAGCCCTTCTTCTGATACAGCTTTGAAAATGAGAAGAAAACAGTGAGTATGTGTTCTCTGCCATTGAGTTGCTGGAGCTCTGGCCTTTTCTTTCTTTTGCATAGGATTTCTCAAGGGGGTTGTTTTCCACATGCATTTATTTATAGAGCAGTCTTGCACAGTGCTGACCCAAGGCTGCAGAACCCAGTTCTGTAGAAAGTACCAGCCACCACCCAGCAAAGTCTCAGTAGGTATTTTAACTCAGCAAAAAACAAGGTCTCTTCCCCCAAAGAACCTAAGGTCCTAGTGGCTTGTTGGCATGGAGACAAAGATCCCTTTATCATTGAATTCTAAGGTGCACCTTCTCTGGTCTTTATACTCTTGTGTAATCTCCTGCCTTTTTGGAACAGGAGGGTCTGGTGACTTTCTAACCAATAGAACACAAAAAAGGTGACAGGATGGTTTTTGAGCATGCTGTATCTCTT
Organism: Pedetes capensis; assembly: GCA_007922755.1. Lineage (NCBI taxonomy): Eukaryota > Metazoa > Chordata > Mammalia > Rodentia > Pedetidae > Pedetes > Pedetes capensis. Next base: position 87,840 of record VMDO01001315.1, read on the forward strand.
GCTGGCTTTGAAGAGCACATATCAATGAACTGAGGGTACCCTCCAAAGCAGCCCCAAACTGAGTGAGGCCTTCAGTCCAAAAGCCCTAGAGAAACTAAACAAAGCAATAACCATGTAAGTTTGAGATCTCGAGCCTAGTAACTGGCTGCAGCCATGTAAAAGAGCCTGAAGCAGAACACCCACCTCGGCCATGCCCCACAGAAAATGTGATATAGTAAATATTTTCACTTGTGGCAGTTCACTTTACAACAATAACTAATACTATTTCTCTTATCCATACTGAAAGTCTAGCATCTGGCTGGGGGTGGGGAAGGCGGGGGCTCTGTTCTTCAACAGATTGGACCGAAAATGATCATCAACTGAAGGTTTTGCTAAAAATGGAATACCCTCTAAAAACGGGCTTTTAACTCATTTTTGTATTCTGAAAGCTAAGGTTGAAAGAAACCACACAAGACCTTGTATAAAATAAAGAAGAAAAAAGGAAACAAAGTTAAAACTTACAAAGGGGCCCTGGAGAAAATCTGCAGGCTCTATTGGTTTATTTAACTTTTAAATCTTATTAAATTTGCTGGATGCATGTTAGCATTCATGGTTCATTTACTTTTATTCTGACTTCTATAAATAGGCACTCTATGAGTCCTGATAAATGACTTAAAATCTTGTTTGACTTCCATAAAGAAATTAGCATGCTAATTTTAAAAATTCTACCACAGACATGAATGAAGCCCTCCCTCTGGGCCAGTATCTCCTTCCTCAGGTGTCCCTCCCCCAGCTCCTGGGCCCCTCCCTGTCATCCTGGTTCTTTTTCTTTGGCTCAGTGTTTATAAAAAATCTGGCATTCTCTCAAATCGCTTAGATCTGGCTCCCTTGTAAAAACAAACAGAAGCTACCTGGGGCTCTTTATGCTCACTCATTTACATTCTTTCCTTGCCAAGGGTCAGAGGATGTCAGAGTTGGTGGCACCCACTCAAGCTCAGCATGGGATAGCCTTTATCTACCAACCCAGCATTTTCCTGCCTCTGAACATGCCAGCATTTATTTCTTTAAAATTATAAATGGAAATATATGTAGCTGTCACAAATCTGAAATAAGTAAGTCTAAAAGTTCAGCCTAGACGTGTGACCACAAGTAGACAAGAACCCATACAAAGCTTATAAAGAGTCAGGCAGTGGATGCACAGGGAAGTTGTCATCTCTACAACCTACACAATATATGAAAAGCAAAGGCAATTATGGTGTTCCATGTGGTTTGGTCATGCACAATGCATATTTAAATAGTAATTCACATTAAAGTGTGTTTTCTTAGGAAGTCATTTGTAGCTTTCTAACAGCCTGCAGCTAAAGAGGAACACAGTTTCATACATGTTCTATCAGTTATATATACCTGCCATTTCTATCTGTAAGTCAAATAACTCCCTTCTCTGCCCTGATAACCAGGATTGTTGTTGGTGTTAGGTGCCGCAGAGTTGGGTCTGACTCACAGCAACCCTATGTACACCACAACGAAACACTCCTCAACATTGTGCCATGGCCACCACTATGTCAGTGCTTCTCTACTATTCATCGGGTTTTCAATGGCTGATTGTTTCGGGATTGTTTCAGGAGTGGGCTGCCAGGTCTTTTTCTCATTTTTGTGGTGTTGGGGATTGAACCCAGGGCCTTGGAGCGCACAGAGCAAGTGCTCTACGAACTGAGCTAAACCCAGCCCTGACAACCAGGATTAAGATCATCTAAATTGCTTTGTCCACTAATAGCATGCTTGAAATCCCAAGATGATGAAAACTGGGCACTGAGGAAGGCTATGTGTGGTTTAGATGTGGTTTTGTCCCTGAAGGACTCACGTGTTAAAGACTTGGTGCCCAGTATGGCAATGTGAAAAGTGGTGGGATCTTTTAAGAGGTGGAGCCTAGTAAAAGGTGATTAAAGTCACTCAGTGTGGTGTTCTTGCAAGTGATTAAAGTAGTTCTTATGAAACTTTGAGTTAGTTCTCACCAGAGGGTGATTACAAAAACAAGATTGGCACTGTACCCCTGGCTCTGGCTTTCCATCTGGTGACATGATTTCTTCCTCTTCTTGTACTCCTGCCACTGTGCCACTTATGAGGACTTCACTAGAGCAGAGCAGAGGCAATGCCTGTGTCACGCCCTTGAGGTGTCAGAACTATGGGCTAAATACATCTTTTTTTAAATAAAGTTATCCAGTGTCAGGTATTATATTACAGTAATGGAACACTGGCTAATACAGGAGGCCAAGAAAAACTTAGATATTACAATAGTTTGTGGCTCTCTATAACTCAATTCTTCCTAATAAGATTTTATTTCTTAGTATTTAATTTCTCTCATTTGGAAAAATTTAAATAAAATTTAACTTTTCTCCTAGGGGAGAAGGGGCAATAATCAGAGGGGGGAAAAAAAGGTTGAGAAATACTACTCTGGATGCTCAAAATTCTGGATGAGTATATAGGGAAGAAAATGAGCACAAGAAGGGTACACTATAATATGACAGACACTCAACAAAACAACCCCAATTTAATAACTGGATCCCTTTGCATATTAAGAGAGGAACAGAACTAAAGAAATCCCAAAGGCAGGTTATAACATAGCATTAAGAACTCTGAACTTGAAGTCAGAAGACTTGTGTTGAGTTAGCTCCTAACACATCATTATTAGTTGTACAGCCTTAGAGAAAAACTACTTATTACATGAGTTCCTTTTCCTTTTTCTATAAAAAGAGAATGAAAATGTCTGGTTCACAAGGTCATTGCAATAGTTAAATGAGATAATATTAGTGAGGTTCTTTGTGAACAAGAAGATGCTATCCAGAATCCAGCATGGTAGCACATTCCTGTTATCCCAGCACTCAGGAAGCAGAGATACATCACAAGTTTGATGCCAGCCTGGGTACATAGTGATTTCCAGGCCAGCCTGGAGTATAAAGTGAGATCTTGTCTCAAAACAAAAACGAACAAGGAGAAGGAGGAGAAAGACGTAGAGGAGGAAGAGGAAGAGGAAGAAGAGGAAGAGGAGGAGGAGAAAAGGAGGAGGAGAAGAAGTAGAAGAAAAAGAAAAAGAAATCATCCAGTTGGAAGGTAACATTGCCCTGCAGAATAGTTTGAACACTGGAGGCCTCTGCATGGTCAGAAGAGTGTTTGACCAAGCCTGGAGGTGATACTACTGGGAATTAGTGCTTCAAGATGGTGTTAGGGGCTGAATCTCTAGTCTTCAGGAGAGAGTGTGAAGGGACTGCTCATTAGGAATATCATGTCCTATATAGAAAAAAACAGGATTAAAAATAGGAATGAACAAATTAGTCTGATTTATTCTAAGGGATCTTGAGACCATGAAGAAATACTGAGAGAAAAATCTTATCTTTCTCCTAATAATTAAGACAACACTTAGAATCACTTGGGATGCTTTTGAAAATTTTTGAAAAATCTCTGAACTGGGAAGACTGTGCAACTCCATAAATGTTTCTGGAATAAGTGAGCATAAACAAAGCTGCAGTGGTATGTGTTTTTTCCTGCACAGCTGGAAGGGGCATAAATTAGTATGGTCTTTAGGGAAAACAATCTACTAATAAGAATCAATTTTTTTTTCAGGCATATTTGTTTGTTTGTTTGTTTACTGCAATGCTAGAGATCAAACTCGGGCCTTATACATGGGAAACAAGTGCTGTACTGCTGAGCTACACCCTTAGACCTAAGTTTTAATTTTTTATGTCCATGTTTTTTGTTGAGTAGTTTCATGTCTCAGAGTCCACCCTAATGAAACAGGCAAACAAAAGGAAAAAAGAGTATACCTTAGGATGCCTATTGCAATATCATTTTCTGTCTGGATGTTGTACCATTCAGGATACCTCGAGTTGCTTTGAACACAAATGTGCATAAAACACTAGTGTTCTACTGATCCATGTTATGGGCAGGAATATCTGATAGGTAAACAAAAGAAACAATAAATCAAAACAAGATGGTACAAAAAGTCAGGTTGCATCTTAAGCAAATTTTGTTAATTTTTCAAAAAAGTTAAGAACCTGCCCGTAAATTCAGGTCTGGTCAGGTTGGGCCTCAGCCCTCCATCATGCAGGTGATCTCAAGTAATCTCAAAATCAGGCAGCAGACAATTAGCAATTAAAGCATCTGGAAGGAACAAGAAACATTATAGACTAAGGCAGGATAGGGAAAAAGAAAATAAAATTTACATCACTAACTTTCTTTTAAACTCCCTATCTTCTAGAGTCAGGATTGCCCAGGATTAGCAACTCATCACTGGCCTAAGATTTTCTACCACAAATGACGTGCATCCTTAAGAGATTAATTGTTCTCTTAAAACCCCACTGAAAAGCTGCTGACATCACTGTGCGTCTTCTATAAGCCCTACCTCCCTGCAGGCTACAAGTTAGAAACGTTCTTTCCAGAATGGACTATTTTAAAAGAGGGGGGAATGAAGTGTTATGCAGAAAGTTAAATTGTGAGCATCCACTATTTTAGTATCACTGATGCAAAATATAAGTATGATAACCAAGAAGGCAAAAGAACATTGTTACCAGATATAGTTTTCAAGTACTATTACGTACTACAATCCCCAAACAATCAGCCATTGGAACCCTATGAGGGTCACTATAAATTGCAGCCCACTCGACAGCACCTAACAACAACTCATCAAATGAGTCAGGTATCATAGCTAATCACCCAGGCAGGGCAGAATCTGTAGAAATACTTAAGTGATTAAATATGTAATGATAAACAGCATACCTATAATACCTGATATTTTTTAAAGCACTTTCCATATAATTTATCATCTGTGCTTTATGGTAACCCCATTAAGGTAAGCAGAAAAACAAAAGATTTGACAAAGACAGGCACAGAGGTCTAGGTCAGCTGATCTGCCTACATTCACAGAGTCAACTGCCTACTGAATGCATCAATATTCAAATCTAGCTCTTCCAGTTCTCTTTATGTCTTATCACACCAGGATGTGTTGCTGTTGGGTGCTGTCAAGTTGAGTCTGACTCATAGCAACCCTCATAGAGTTTTCAATAGCTTATTGTTTTGGGATTGTTCTGGAGTGGACTGCCACACCCTTCTCCCAATCACACTAGGATAGCACATGTAAATTTTATATTTTTGATGTGAGTACATGATCAGGCAGGATAGAATGCTATAGGCATAGCCTCTGGAGCCAGCCTGCTCCCTTTCAAGTCCTGATGTCATCATCTGTGGGGTGGTATAACATGTAACAAATTATGAAATTACTCTGTGCATCAGAACTAATAATAAAAACTAATAGTAATAGTACTGAGCCACAGGATGATTGTGAGTCTCATGTATGAAATGCTAACCACAATGCCTGCAAAGGGCAAAAGCTAACATTCAATAAATGTTAGCTATGATCTTTATGAGGGACACTATTAAAGATCAATAAGAATCCTCTGATTACTCCAGATAAGATGCAAATATATTGAGTCCAACTATATATCAAGAATGTGTTAAATGGAGCTCAGAATATACAACCCCAAAATATGGCACATTTGAATGCTATTTTTAAGCTAAAAGAATTTGAGAAAACCACAGAAGCAAAGTAGTTTCTCTGACCTTCCCTCATTCTTCTCCTGTGAAGCAGGTCCTAAGATCTAGAAAGGATTTTCTGACCTTCCCCTGAAGTTGGGCATAACCCTTCATGTGAGAGGTGCCCTACCTATAGTAGGAAGAAAGGAACATTCCTATCTCTGGGTATACAGGCGCATAGAGAACATCCTGGATGAACAGGCTTTGCTAGTTTCCCCTAGATTACCACCATTAGATCATACTCTTTTTTTCCAACCATATTTCTCCATGACCATACACTCTTCAAGTTTGGCATAAAAATACTCAGGTTGTTTCAATTCTTCATTTCTTTCTGAAGGTTCCCATGTCATGTAAAATTCATTAAATATATTTGCATGCTTTTATTTTGTTAATCTGCCTTTTGTTACAAGGGCCTCAACCATGATGAGCCTAAGATAGGCAGAAGAAAAGAAATTTTTCTTCCCCTACACCAGTGGTACCCAACCTTTTCAGCACCTAGGACTGGTTTACATGGAAGACAATTCTTCCACAGATGGGGGTCAGGTGGTACCTGATGATTCAAGCACATTACACAAGTTGTATAAATACAGATGAAGCTTCACTAGCTTGCACTGGCTTGTACCATTACAGGTCTATGGCCTGAGGGTTGGGGACCCCTGCCCTACAATATATTAGATTCCTATTGCTATTGTAATAAATTATCATGATTTAGTGGCTTGAAATGACACAAATTTATTATCTCAGGGTTCTGGAGGTCAAAAATCTGAAATGGGTCTCACTGGGCTAAAATTAAGTGTTCACAGGGCTGCATTCCTTCTGGAGTCTAAGGGAAAATCTATTTCTTTTTCTAGCTTGTCATTGCTCTATTTGGCTCATGACTCCTTCCATAGTCTTTGAAGCACCTGATTCTAACGTCTGCTCCTGCTGACTACCCCCTCCTTCTGCTGCTTGTCTCATCACATCACATTCTCTGGCCCCCAGGCTCCTGCCTTCCTCTTATAAAGACCTGTGTAATCACATTGTTCTCACCAGGATAATCAGGAAAATTGTCCATCTCAGGATCCTTAACTTAATCACATCTATGAAATCCCTTTTGTAGGTAACATAACCTCAAGTCTCAGGAAGTAGGACATGGACATCTTTGGGGAAATCATCATTTAGTCTACAATAGATGCCAAAAGTACAAAAATAAATGTGATAAACTGCTGAGCTCAAGGAGTTCAAAAACTGAAATGGTAAGTGTTTGAGGTAATGGATATGCTAATTACTTTGATTTGACCATTGTGCTTTATATATGTGTCAAAATATCACACTGTACTACATGTGTAATTATGTATTCATTAAAATTTAGAAAAATATTCAAAAGGAGTTTATAAGCTATTGAATGAAGCAAATATATTTAAAACATTAATAATTTTAGTGCACATTAGACCAAATAATAACTTCCATTTTCTGTTCCATCTTTTGTTCCTCTCTGAACCAGGAAGAAAAGGAAGACTCTAAATCACTAACAACTTTTATCAAAGGAGAAGGCACTGACTTAGATCTGTGTGACAAATCTTCCCCTTGTGTGCTGTGCTCTTCCTAGCCATTCTCCATAACTGGCATCCCCAACATCCTTTTCTGTTTCAGTAGAAAACATTTTTTACACCTGAATTCAAAGCCATGTTTCTGAGATTTGCTTATTTCTCTAGGTAGTTCCCATGAATATATGAAGTATTCACCTTAGTGAATTTTTATTGGTTATTCTCTTATTAATCTGTCTTTTGTTATAGAGGTCCATCCCAATTAAGAACTATGAAGGGTAGAGGAAACTTATTTTTTCCTTCCTTACAACATGTATAATATTTAGCATTAATTAATATATATGCACTTAATTTCTGATATTGAAGGGCCCCCAGGAAAGGGCATGAAAAAGTTAGAAATACTGAGTGGGATGGTAGGATTAGTGCCTGTGAAATAAAAAGACAATAACAACAACAAAATATCCAGGAAAAAATGTGGAAGAGGGACATTAAGGCTATGTTGTGAAGGGCCACAAAAAAGCAGAGGGATTTTACAGAATGAAAAGCCACTGAAGGCTATTAAACCCATCATTTAGATTTATATTTTAAGCTAGTGCAGACACAGTGGCACATACTTGTATTCCCTGGGATTTGGGAGGCTGAAGTAGGAAGATAGCAAGTTCCAGGTCAGAGGCAGCATGCATAACTTAGCAATATCCTGTCTCTAGATAAAAAAATAAAAAGAGGCTGGGAGTGCAGCCCAGTGGTAGAGTCTTGCAAAGTATACACCAGGCCCTGGGTTCAGCACCCACCCACACAGTGCTTCAAAAAAAAAATACATTTATGTTTTACAAAGAAAACTCCAGAGGCAGTGAGAATGGATTGTAGAAAGCAGAATTCAACTTAAAGGGTGGTTCAATAGTCCAGATTTAAAGAAAAAAAAAGAGGAGGGATCAAATTAAGGAAGGAAATAAAGGCAAATATGGATTTGAGTGATTTCAAAGTGAAATCAACAGGACCAAATGACACACTAAATATAAGAGGGGGGGAAAAGTGATACTAAAATGACTAACCCAAGCAACAAGTGGATGTTAATACAGCTAATTAACACAAAAAACAGAGAAAGAGAGGATGGAGGGATGTTTCAGACATGATCATTAGAAACCTCAGTGGTATAAACTCGAGGAAAAAGGAGAAACCAGAAGAAATCCCATCTACCATCTGAGAAATTAGAATGGTCCAATATTAGGAGAGAGAGGACCTGGGTCTGGTCCGTTTCTGGCATTTATTAGCTTTTTGATTTCAAGTCTCTCAACTTCTCCGGGCCTTGGTGTCCCCATCTGAGAAGTGGGAGCCTGCAGAATTAGATAATCATTAAATCCCCTTTTCATTGTAAAAGTATATGGATCTAACATCTGAGTAATTATTTTCTTCTCAGTTTCAATCACATTTGACATAATCCACTAACAGAAAATCTGATGAGTCCTGATCCCAGTAAGAGTTGCAGTTGCAGGGGGGAGGATAGGGACCCTGCTGTGGGTTTGGATATGGCTTAAGTTGCTCCCACAGGTCTATGTGTTGGCAGCTGAGTCCCCAGAGTGGTGATGTTAAAATGTAGTGGAACTTTTAAGAAGTGGAGTCCAGTAGGAAGTCATTAGGTCTTTGGGGGTGTATCCCTAGAAGGAACTGATGTAGTTCACATTGGGACCTCTGTCATGCTCTGGCTTCTGGTCTCACCACATGATTCCCTCTGGCACACACTACCACCATTGCGATGCCATGAATTCTTTACCAGAGCCAAGCTGAGCTAATGCAGTACCATATGCTTGAATTTCCAGAACTGTAAGCTAAATAAGCTTCTTTTCTTTATAAAGAAATCAACCACAGGCATTTCATTATAGTAATGGAAAACTGAGTAATACAGACACAATCATTGTGTGCCTGCTATGTCACAGGCACTCTGGCTGCCATACTCTCCTCCAGTGATTCTCCCACTTGGCTTGGAAATTCCCAAAGGGGTCCCAGAGAAGACCTAACACATAGAAATCAACCAAAGATGTAAAGTTACAAATAACCTACCTTTTTTGTCCCATCTTCTATTTTATGTCTTTGAATACTCTTCTCCTATTAGTCTTTGAAATGTGTTCATACCAATAGCACAGTAAATGAATTTTTTTGTTTCAGTATTGACAACCTATTTGAGGACTATGGGAGCCCAGAGATGGAGGAGTCATAAATGAGTTTTTAAGTTATTTTTTAAAAGAATAATAAATTGAGATAGTACTCTAGTTAGGTGACTGATGTTAAAGACAATACCTGCCCCTACTTCAATGACTTCCATAAACTAAAAGGAGAAATCTCAATGTGGTAAAAGTAGGGACTTAGTACTATCACTTTGAGAATTTTAAAAATTATTAATATACCCCTTTTTCTGCTTACAAAATTCTGATATGTTCCATGTTAACAATCATAAGGGCATTTGTTATTGTCTTAAATTTAAGGACATATAACGAAATACACTAATATTTATAAAATTCATATTTTAGTCTAATATATCTCTTCCTCCCTAATTTAGCTCTATTCTACCTTTTTGGGTCCTATTTCTAGCTACCCACTCCTTTACAGTCTGTGCCCTAACCTTATTCAAATGAATGACTTCCCCTAATTGACTACCCTACTTTAATATTCTGTGTCTTGGTTCACATTCTTCCATCTTTCTTCTTGTCCTCTCTGGGCAGGACGTTCATTTCATATAGATAGTCCATTTCAACTCTCACCTTCTAATTAAAGCCATCCCTGAACTGAATTGGCCAGTCCCTAATTCTGTGTCACAAGTAAACTTCCATCATGATTTCTGTAATTCTTTATTGTAGATTTGTTATATACTAAGTCTTACGTACCCAGAGATAGAATAATTGATGTTTTTGACTGAATGAATATTATAACAAGAGGAAACAGCAAGTGCATTGTTTGGTCTCTCTAATGCAAGGATATATTTCAAATCCACTTACAGGTCCAGAGGATCTACTTTGTTTATTTACTATAAATAATTAAAAGGAAGAACTTTTAAAGGTGGTCCTGTTTTTGAAATATAATGTATTGCATGATTTGGGGAGCAAACCATAAACCAAGTACACAATATGGTCAATGAAAACTGACTAAATTTTTTTATTTATTCTGCTATTATATAAAAAAAGACTAGAAAAAAAGAGTAGAGGTTGAATTATTACTACCTTAAATTTCACGCTGCAGTGGGATTTCAACATGTAATACTAAAACAGTAGAACATTTATTTTTGTTCCATCTGCACTGAAACAGGTACAGTTTTACCCTTCAGGGATATATTTATGGCCGTATCAGTCAACAAGCCCAGAGAAATGGCTCTCAAGGAATTTCAGCCTCACTGATGGCAAAAAATAAAGTAAGCATGTTAACATGTACCAGGTGAGGTCATTATTGACATATTCATCTATTACATGGGAACCTGGAAAAGAATAATAGATAACTGAGTGTCCTAACCCTCCCTCCATCCTGAAAGACAAGGCCTTTTCCTGCAAAAATTGCTTACTCAGTGTCAACTACAATACAAACAAATCAGATCCAGACACAAGCATTTGAAGTTAAAGCTTATAAAGCTCTCTAGAGTAGGAAAAAACTCTAACTCAGTAGTTAAATGCCAATCAGGATGAGATAACTAGGCAGAAGCTGAAAATACAAGATTTAGAAATCTATGGCAACTCCTTTGGGAATGCATTTCTACTAATGGCTGTCACAAGCCAACCCTAAGTGAGTTAGCACCGTTAACTTACAGAGGGAGAGTCAGGAAGAACAGCTCCTATTTAAATGAAAACACAATCTCAGGAAATTTTTTAAGAGTTGCATGTTAAATGGGTAAGGAAAACTTTCTCAGCCAAAAGTACACACAAATGAACTTGGATAAAGAAAACAAATCACAAAACAAAGAAAAATCAAAAGTACATTTTCTCCACCTATTGCACATATGTTACACATATTTAAAGGATCAAATATCTCTTAGGGTAGTCATGAAATTTTTGACTCCTGACTGATTCATTCATCCTGAGAAAACATTTAGCCTTTAGAAAAGGGCATCATCTCCTGGGCCAAAAGCAGATGGTGAGCTTCAACATTTGACCTTTTCATCTGCCTTCTTCTGAACCACCACTTCCCCATGAATCATAAAAAGGAAGATGAGGGCCACAGGGGACCAAGGGAAAAGACCAGAGATCTGCTTTAGCTCACCAACCCTGAGACTCTCCTCCTGTTTGAAAAATATCTTGCTCCAAATTCCATGAAAAAAAAAAAAGGCATGCAGGGAAGATATAATGGGGAAAAGGATGATAATCTGGGGGAGGTTAGGTACTCATAATTAGGAAGAGATGATGTGTCATGTACAGGGAAGGGACACATATCATGTGTATCAAGTTTATCCAGTCCACAGTGATTCTTCTTCTATGATACTCAGGAAGGGGACAAACAATGACAGGTTCATAAAATGTGGTCCTACCATCAGCCAAAGCTATTGGTCCATGTTGATATTTGTCCCCAGTTGGGGAAGCTCTCTTCCCCACAACTGTTCAGTCTGGAACTGGAAAGAACAGTCAATCCTACATGGTGGCATAAACGGTGAGATGAGCACATCTCAGGAACATTTGATTTCACTATTTCCACCTGATCTGTATTAAAAATGAATGAAACCAGAAAGCTGAGAAATAAAAAAGAAATGAGTGTTGGATGCTGGTTTCTGCTGGTGAGGTCCAGCTGTAGTTCCATTCTTCCAGAGGTTTCACTGTCCATCTCTTCCTTTAATTATTCTACACTTAATAACATAAGGGAGGGATTCCATAGTCCATCACCATAAACATTTACTCTTCCCCAGACTCCGAGTGGAAAGGCCTATCCTTAGAGTCTACAAAGAGTAAGTCAAGTGCAAGGAAGATACATTCTGCCCCACATGACATAATCCTTTTAAATAAATTTCCCAAATTAACTTATTTGGGTTGGATGTTTATTGCTTATAGCCAAGAGTCTAAATACTTGATAAGAAAAGTAAAAAGAGTTTATGCCTATGCACACTCCTGTGTAATTACAGACTTAGAAGGATCACTGGTTTGAGAACCAGAGACTTCCCTGACATCTAGCCATAGGAATACACACAAGTCCTTTGTCTTGCTGATAGAGAGGTTTTTTGGAACTGATGTACAGCTATATGCATATCTATATGATGTAGGTTTATGACTGTCGGGTCTTCTCCTAGCACTAGAAGGTAAACCAACATCTCTTCTCTCTAATGCCATCACTAGATAATGTAAGACTCGTGTGAGAGACTAATAACCTCAGAGAAGTTTTGAGAGCTTTTAATTTTCTAAAACTGTATGTAAGACTTTGATAAAGCATATAAACTGCTATTATTTGATAAGAGTAATTAGATGAGCAGTTCTCTTGTGAATAATTAGAATTGACACTTGAAGACATTTAATTCCTATCCCATCAGTGTAAACTACATACCTTTAAAAAAGCACTGTCGACAAAAAATGTATAACAATACTAACAAATTTTAATATTTAGAGACAGAAACCTGAGATTATGGTAGTTTTCTGATCACAAATTGGTAGATCTTTTACTAGCGTAAAATATTTTTAAATATTCAACATACTTTGTAAAGATGAAGCAATTTACCAGGAATAAATTTGTCCCACAGAAAGAAATTTAATTAATTAGGTTAAGTTTTAATTAAATCAATTCTATTTCTCTTAACAACAGTTTCTCAATGGCTACTGCATAACACTCAAGTGGACCTATAAGAGCATAGGTCCTCCAACCCCCTAAATGCCCTAATATGCAGGGCTCAAGAGCTGCCCAGGCAAAAACATCTGCACCCTGTGAGTAGTTATGTTTTTTGTTGTCCAGTACCAATGAATCAGATCTGACTCATAACATCCCTTTGTACAACAGAACGAAACACTACCTGACACTGTGCCATGCACACCATCTTTATATGTTTGAGCCATTGTTGCAACCACTGTGTTTCTTTTCATTTTGAGTCCTGCTACATCAGCAAAAGTAATTCCCAGGGGCTTTACTCTATTCCTTTCATTAAGGTCGATTCCATTTTCAGAAAGCAACTCTCCCCAGTTGTTTCCTAAATACCTTCCAGCATGGGGCACTCTTTTCTGGGACTATTATTTGACAATGCTTCTCTGTTCAATGGTAAATTATTTCAGCAGTGGGCTGCTGGGTCCTTCTCCCTAGTCTGTCTTAGTCTAGAAACTCAGTTGAAACCTGTCTACCATTGGTGTCCCTGCTGGTATCTGGATACCAGTGGCATAGCTTTCATAGCAACATGCAAGCCCCCACAGCATGACAAACTGACAGGTATGTGGGGGTGAGTGGGTGTAGGAGGCCCAATTTTTAACTAGCCCTGCCATTATATAAGCAATATTGTCAAGTTTAGCTTCTCCAGATTTTGCAGGTCATTAATATTCTTGAACTTCTATTTGAGCTTAAAGCAGATTGGCATTTTCAAAAAGAAAAGGTCAATTGCACTCCCAAATCCCTTACACTGTAAAAGTGGAAAGATAAGGCAAGCAGAGGTAGGCAAGGGACTCATTTTGTGGTTTTCCAACCAGGTGGATGCATTCTTTAATTCAAATTGGATGAGAGGACCACAGAAAGCCACCACAGCCCTGTCCAGTCTCTTGTTCCACCAGTATTGATGTTCTGTGCCTCTACATTAAATGCTTTTGCCTTTCTCTCCTAAAATGTTATAGGGAAGAAGCTACCAAAATGGCCTGGGCTACCAGCAGAGACCTCTACAGCCACCATCACCACTGCCCCCCATATAAGGGCCTTATCCACCAGTGCAATTTATCCATGAAATGCTGCACAAGGTGGGGGGTGAGGCACAACTGGAAGAGAGATGCATAGGACCTTCTGTGTGCATTTTTCTGACCCAGCCCTTACTCCTTAGCTACAGCTTTCCCCACCACACTTCAGGATAGGGCTCCCTTACAAAAAACAAAAACAAAAACAAATAAAAACCAGCAAATGCATCACAAAATTCAAATCTGGTTTTCTAAGGAAAGCTTTAGCCCCATCTCAGAAGGTAGATGCACTCTACATGGCTCTTCATTAGAGGAGCAATCTTAATCACAAGCCCAACACTTCCACTATCATCTGTAGTGTGCCAGAAAGTTTTGATTTATAAGCTTAAGAGTCAGAGGAAAGAGCCTATAAAACATTTCAAGGTGGATAATTTTCTTTTTGATGAACACAGTTTAGGTTATGAGTCAAGTTCAAAATTCAAGTCACATATGAACATTTTTAACAGGGGGAGGAGTAACCTGATGTTTGAATTCATTTGCCTCCCATTTTGAAGTAATTCATCTTTAAAATTTCTGTGAAAATTCTACAGACTTGCCCAGAAAATGGCACCGACCATCTGTAAGTAAAAACAAAGGCTCTCCATAGTATATATCACAGGTTCAAAGCACTTTGGCATCAACAGATTGAACACGTCATTAAAAGAATTTAACTGCCAGAAGAGCTACCATAATTACACAGCAGCTGGTCTAATGTTGACAAAACAACTTTTAAAGGCTTTCAGAAGCCTTAAAGGCTAATCAATTAAAAAGGCATGAATAGTAATGTGCATCCTATCCTTAGCACTGCAAGTGACATCTGCAAACACAGTGACGTTTCCATTTCGGAATAATCATTTCTTACGTCCTAAAATTCAGCTGAACACGTGAATAAATTTTAGTTGTCTAGGTGAGATAATTATACTTAAAATAACTCCATAAAATTCAATTATAAACACTGAACTTAATGAGCATTTCCATGCTAGCAAAGTTATTATCGAAATGCCAACAGCTCATGCCAGAATTTGTGCTTACTTTACCAAGAACAGGCAAAGAAATGGTTTAGATTACTGTCTACGTTAGTCAGTAATATGCTGGAGGCACAATGAATAAATGAATGAATGAATGAGGGCTGGAATGAGCCCATACACTGCATTCAAAGAACATCGATTTAATCCTCTTGAGGATTAGGCTTGCCCGAGCTGTCCTTTGTGGAATGGTCTCCTCTGCCAAGACCAGCATGCGTTTCCTTCAAGGTCCAACTGAAATGAAAGTCCACCTCCTGCAAGAAGCCTTTCCCAGAATTCCTACAAGGCTCTAATTTACTTCACTCTGGAGTCCCTTACAATCAGAGAAAAGACTTTATGTATCACTGGATTCAATCCCCTTTGGGAACCAGTAAACTTTCCTATAAACACTTGATAATAAATATTTCAGGCATTGTGAGCCATGTGGTGTCTGTTATATCTACTTACCTACACTGTTCCAGGGCTAAAGCAGTCATGGGCAATACTTTAAACAAATTGCCATGGCTGTGTTCTAATAAAACTTTATAAATGGAAGAGACCAGTCTGATTTGGCTGACCCCTTGCCTACAAGCATGAGTCCCCTCTCTTTCCCACTCAATGTGCAGAGTCTTGGTGACCACCCCAGGTGGAAGGGGCTAACCTTACAGCAGTCTATGTTCTGAAAATTTCACTTCTCTTGACTGAAGTGAACCTCCCTGTACCTTGCAGCCACTGTCACATCTTCGTATCCTCCACTCTCTGCCCTCTCTTAAATCATCCTCATTCGCAGGGTGCTTTGCATAAACAGGCCTTCAAAAGTCACTTTAATTAAAGGAAAATACCACCAGTTTTGTCTTCTGGAGCTGAGACAGGAAGTCTGATCCCTCTTCCACCTGAGAGCTCTTTATGAATTTGACGACAGCCATTGAACGTGGCAGTTACTATCTGTACCATTCACCGGGGATCCATCTGTAGCATGTTTTATTGTTCATTTTCTTCTTCCATGTACACATTTTTTTCTTCCTCATTTACATGGCAAGTGAAGCATAGTCCCTGGCACATAAGCTCCATTTAGTTTTATGAGTGAGAATGGCAGAATGACCACAGAAATATCAATCAACAGATCTTTTTAAACACTTTCCTGAGTAAATTCCACTAGAATGGTTTCTGATACAGGAGGTGGACAGCTCCCCATGGTAGGGATAAAACTGCTGGCCTCTTCAGATGTCCAAGCCAATGCAGAGGCAGAAGACTGCCTCTCCCTGGCCTCTACCATCCACAGTGATCCTGGAGTATAATTTTAACTAGCACATTCCTAACACCAACGTTCCACTAGAGGGTTCTGAGTTGGGCCCATTGTGCATCCACACCCACAACCCCTCTTTGGCTCTTAGTCATTTTAATATCCTAGGCTAATTATCCTTCAGGCTGGGATTTAGCTCAGTTGGTAGAGCACTGCGCTGCAGTCTCTGAGGACCCAAGTTCAATTCCCAGCACCGCAAAAATGGGAGAAGGGCCTGGCAATGCACTCCCAAGGCAATCCCGAAATAGTCAGCCATTGAAAACCCTATGAGGGTCGCTATAAGTCGGATACCAACTCAACGGCACCTAACAACAACAACAATTATCCTTCTTCTTTAAGAACACCATGCCCAGCAATGTATACACCTTCTGTATTTGTGTGAAGGCACAAAGTAGTCCTTCAATAATCCACCCATAAATTCAAAAAATAAAATAACACACACCTGAAGAGTATGCCTTATAAAAGTGCAATCTTCCTCAAGGCTTGAAACTGGGTCCAGTACAACATTCCTGCTTTCAAGACAGTAGTAAACTGAGTATCTCCTAATGTTACCTTTACAGTCTACTCCCCAGGATTAGTCTCTTTTTCAATTAGTAATTAAATATTGTTTTTTAATATCTCTGGGAGAAATGGGGTCTTTAGGACCATGATAATGACTGTACCTCATTTAACATCACTTTAACTCTTTATATTTGTTCTCCCACAGCCTCTGCTGCTCCTGCTTGCTACAGTCCAGCCAATACCTATGAGACTCAACTAGACTATGTGGATGAGGACAGGAGGGCATATTTCAAGAGTGTGGTATCTCCTATTCAATATCCCATTATGAAAAGTACCAAATGTGCCCTGTCCATATGGAGAAGATCTATAGGCACTAAGTAGTATGGCAGAGAGGTACCTGCAGGCACACTGTGGGCATCTGCCCACCACATGCACCAGACAGCCCTAGATGAGCTTCAATTTGGGCTGTACTGTCACTGGCATACAGCTCATACCAGCCGTGTGTGGCCACCTACATTTAAATTCAAATGGAATAAATATAAAATCCAAGTCCTCAACTGCATTAGCCATATTTCAAGTACTCAGTAGTGCCGGGCATGGTAGCTCATGCCTGTAATCCCAGCAGCTCAGGAGGCAGAGATGGGAGGAGCGCAAATTCGAGACCAGAGGCAGTCTGCATAACTTAGCGAGACCCTGTCTCAAAAAGTGAAAAAAAAAAATGGGCTGGGGGCGCAGCTCAGTGGTCCAGCACTTGCAAAGCACGCAGGCAAGAGGCCCTGGGTTTAACCCCCAGTACCGCAAAAAAAAAAAAAAAAAACTACTCAGTAGCCACATGTGGTCAATGGCTACCACACTGGCCAGTGCATATGTAGATATTTCTGTCACCCCAAAACAGAATAGAGAATTCTAACACACAGTACTAGAGGGTCCACAGGTTCTTTGTCCATCACTATGCCACTCACGGATTGCTGTTCTCCAGCCGGCAGCTATAGGACTCAGTGGGTACAAACAGCTGAGTCCTGCTGGGGTTGTGCTCTGTACCTGCTAGAAGCCCAAAGGAAAAATGTGGATGTGGAATGACACATCTGGCCATTCCAAACAATGACCACCATGTCCTTTTTTTGGTTTGTTTTTATTTTGGCATTCTTTAAGGAAAATGAGCAAAGCAACACTTAATCTGCTCTTACCTCCTTTAGGGAGATCTGCCAAAGTCCTCTGCTTTCTCAGTGCCATGAGAAATTGTTATACAGAATAAAACAAGACTTGGTTCTCACGTAGATTTTAGTAAATAGTGCAGGGAGAGGAGACAAGAGACAAAATTCTCTATTTGTTCTGAAGTCAACATCCTTTTTATATTTTATGAGGTTCATTTTGGCTTTAATTATAACGTTGCATTTTTTAAAAAGTAGGGCTTTTTTTCCTTTTTAAAATGACTCCACAGTCCCAAGGAAAATGTTAAAACATGTAGGTGCCTTAGATTTATCACCAGGCAAGCAAAGTTATTCAATAATCTGCCTCTAGGTAACACAGCGTATATTTTCTTCAGATATACTGAAATTGCCAACTTTCTAAAACCTAAGAACAAGAGAAAGTTGCTAATAAATTTAAAATTTTCCACATACTTACTTTGGAGAACATGAAATTATGAAGGGAACTAAATTCAAATTCCAGGCTGCTTTCTGAAAGATGAGATGACCTCCCGATAGTCTGTAAAGTCTGTGAAACATCTGTTTTGATAACATAATGTACTTAAAATTCCCCACATGTCAGTTTCAAGTTACTACAAAATATAAGGCAGTACCAGCTGCAAGGATAAGAAGAAAAAGCTGTTATCGAAGTGGTGGGAAATGCTAAAGATTTTAATGTGACCCAAGTCTCTTTTCCACTTGTATATCATGATCCTAGGAAACTGACCAAGCAGAGTCTCCACATCACACCTCTTCCACATGTGAATTACCAGGACTTGGCTTGTTTTCCTTCATACCTCCCACTAAGTGACTACAGTCACTTAGTTCCAATACATTTTACCAAAATGCCCTCCTCTCATGTGTCCCTCTAAATCCCACCATCTGTAAGGGCCAGTTTAATTCCTACACTCTCTATACATGTCTTCATCTCCTCAAGTCTATAAATCCTACTTTACTCTGCCTCTTCTAAGAAGGGACCACACAACTTCAACTTAATTGTCCTCACTCTGTTTCTGATGCAAAGTCCTGAACCCCCTGCTCATATGGATTTGTCCTGGTTTCATGGCTTTTACAGAGACTGGGCTGCTCCCAAAATTGTATCTCCAGCCCAGCTTTTCCTTCCAAGTTCATACTCATATTCCCAACTGTTTCCTCCATATCACTATCAAAAAACTAATAGGTGCCTCAAATCCAAGGTGTTGACAGGTCATTTGATCCTCTTCCAAATCTTCTCTTCAGTATTTTCATGTCAGTAAGGGACAACCCCACCCTTCCAGTTATCAGGTCTCAAGCCTTGGAATCATCTTTGACACTGCTTCTCACTCAACCTCCATATCTTGCCCTCCAGTAAGTCTTATCTCTTCCACTCTTACCAAATAGCCAGAGAGCCCATTCACCACCTGCACTGCAGCCCCCAGGTCTAAGCCAAAATCACCTGAATTACTTCAACATCCTCAGTGTCTCCCTCTTCCAACTTCACCCTCCTATTCTGTATTCTCACAGTAGCTAGTCATCTTTTAAATCATGCATTTAATCACGTCATTCCTCAGTGCAGAATCTTCCAGCAGCTCCCCAACTCAACAGAGAGAGAGAGAGAGAGAGAGAGAGAGAGAGAGAGAGAGAAGGGAGGGGGGGAGCTGCACACAATCCACACTATGATAACCTCTCAACTCCTACAGGCCAATGGCCCACCCTTTTCATCTTAGAACTTTTACTACTCACCCTCTGGCTTGCTCCACTCCCATCACTGGTCCCCCTGGAGAGCAAGCCAGGCATGATGCCACACACCACCTCTGCATTTCTGCCTAAAAGGTGTATTAGTCAGCTTTCTGTTACTATAACAACTACCTGAGAGAATCAGCTTTTAAAAAGAAAGGGTTTATTTTGGCTCACAGTTTGGAAGGTTTCAGTCCACAACCCTCTAACCCCACTGCTTTGGGCCTGTGGTAACATCATTGTGGGAATGCACGGTGGAGGAGGCCTATTCACCTCATGGCCAGGGGCAAAAAGAGACCTGTATCCTATAATTCCCTTCAAGGGTATGCTTCCAATGACTTAAAGCCTCCCACAAGGACTTCACCTCTTAAAGGTTCTACCACTTTCCAGTAGCTAAGGATTAAGCCTTGAATACTGGGCCTTTGGAGGACACTCCAGATACAAACTACAAAAGGAGGTCCTTCCCACAGAGGACTCCAGGGCTCTCGCTTACATGGTCCAGGTGTTCATGTGACACCTTCACAGGGCAGTTTTCCATGATCATTCCATTTAAAGGGACCAGCTTCCTCCTGCCCACTACTGATATTTCCTCTCCCTCTTCCTCATTATAGTTTTTCAATAGCACCTATCACCATTTGACATGTTGCATATTGTTTTATTATTTCTTTATTTTCCATCTCTACCTGTCTAGATTATAAGCAGGATTTTTGTGGGCTTCTTTCACAGCTTTACCCCCAGGGAATTTTGCCTATTTCATTTACTATCGTGTTTCCACCTAGAACTGTGATTGGCATGAATTGGCCTACAACTATTTAAAGAACAAGACTGGGAAAGAAGCCACTGCAAGCTCCATGAGGAAAGATGCTGTGTCCTACATGTGCTTTTTATATTTCTAGGCAGGACCAAGAAAAAATGTATTTGATCCTGATTGTTGTTGTTTGCATTGGCAAGTATAAAATATTATTGTTGTTGTTGTTATTAGGTGCCATCAAGTTGGTGTCCAACTCATAGTGACCCCTACATACAACAGGTGAAAGACTATTATCATGCTTCTCTGCTATTCAAAGGGTTTTCAATGGGAGATTGATTTTTGGGAGTGGGTTTCCTGATCCTTCTCCCAAGCCTACAGCACCTGGTGTTCCCAAGGAGTCTCCTATCCAAGGTACTAACCAGGCCTGACCCTGCTTAGCTTTCTAGATCTGACGGATTGGACGCCACGGTGATATGGCTACAGGCAATAAAATATTAGATCACTCAAATTGTTTCACATGTTAAAGGTAGACAGTGTTGATGCAACATTAGAAGATGTAATTACTTTTTGAAGGTTTCAAAACTCTTTAAATTTAAATTCGAGTGTAAATAATCCCCAAAATCTAAGAGATAGTTGTTTAAGTGTTGCCAAAAAAGAAAAAAAAGACAATCCTCTCTAAAAGGATGGGAAAGAAAATCTCGTTCCAGTCATTTCAGGGTAAAATTACAACAGATAATATCAATTTCAATGCCAAGTCCCAAAACAAGTAATTTGAATTATTTTGCCAGTAAGCTGATTATTAAAATGGACAAATTCTTCTATAAATCAACTCTACTTTACCAAGCAATGATGTTGGTGATGACTTAGTCAAATTATTCAGGAATTGGGGAAGTCACAGAAATGCAACAGACACAAGGAAACTTTCTTTTCCCCATAGGATTTTCAATGGCTCTTAAAAGAGAAAGGTATGTATCTGTGCTATAGACTGAATGCCCTCTCTCCTCATTCATATGTTGATATTCTAAATCCCAAAGTGAGGGTGTTTTGAGTTGGGGCCTTAAATGAGTACTTAGGTCATAAGGGTGGGGCCCTCATGAAGAAAGGAGCCAGGAAAGAACTTGCTTCCTCTCTCTCTCTGTATCTGCCATGTGAGGATAACAAGATGGCCATTAATAGCCCAGGAAGAGGCCTTCACACACATCAGACCCACCAGTGTTAGTCTTGGACTCCTCAGCCTCCATAATAGGGAACATAATTGTTATTTGGAGCATTCAGTCTACTGTAATTTGTTATAGCAGACTAAACTAAAGACATTCTGTCATCTCCCAAACAACTAGTCTTTAACAAGAGAGACTTACTAGCCAGTAAGCCTTAGTAATGGCTAGGAAGACTCAATCTTTCTACACATCCAGTGTGTTGGCTATAAAACATTAGCAATTAAGTACAGACCAAATGCAAATGCAAACTAGATTTTTTTTCACATGATGACTTGAAGGTTATATAGAAGACTTTATGGAAATCCTTCATCCATAAAATGATTGAACATTCCAGAGGGCAACTGCTGTAACACACTAAACACAAATCTTACCAAGTGGTTTTACAGCACTTATGTTCAGACCCATAAAGTGCATCTTGATCCTTTGTGAGGGGACTCAGGTTTCTTCCAAAGTTTATGGAGTTGCTGCAGTTCAGGACCAATCACATGGATACATCTGTTCAGCTTTGTGAAATCTGTGCCTAAATTTCCATGTAGAATTCTTTTAACTTTATCTATGCAATATTGAAAACAGGAAAATAAACACTAAACGTTAATTAGCACCAAGCCTGTGAGTTATTAATAAAAATCACTTTTAATTGTTAAGTAAAATAGTGTGGGATGCCAGGTAATGGTCACACTGCTGGCAGGAAAGTGGGGACAATTATAATAAGAGCTATTGCTCACTAACTAACTTGTTCATTTACTCAGCAAACATAGGTTGAGTAGGGAGAGTCTGTTCATCAGATATTTACCTAGCATCTACTGTGTGTAAAGAATGATGAAATAAACCACTGTTTATATGTTTAAGGGGGAAAAAAAGGTGGCTTCTAAAAATGAAAGAGCTGAATTCAAAAACTGGTACACAGTCCTCTCTAAGACAACTCAAGCAGGTCAAAGAGCCATAGGCATCCAGAAGCAAGCCAATAAGATAAGACATCTTTAATCACTGGGCAAACATAATTATAAATTATTCACCAAATTTCAAAATGTAACTTAGAGTTTAAAAGTATATGTAATTAAATGGATGCACCTAATTCCAATGTTTGTTGTTCAGTACCATCGAGTTGGTGTCTGACTCAGCAACCCCATGTACAACAGACAAAACACTATAGTAGTGCTTCTCTGCTATTCATAGGATTTTCAATGGCTGATTGTTTTTTGGGAGTGGGTTGCCAGGTCCTTCTCCCAAGCCTATAGCACCTGGTGTTCTCAGGTGGTCTCCCATCCAAGGACTAACCAGGCCTGACCCTGCTTAGCTTCTGATATCTGATGGGATCAGACACCACAGTGGTATGGCTGCAGGCAATTCCAATATTTGGGGCTCTCTAAATACTACATTTAGTTTAGCTTTGATTTACAGGATTTTGTTTTTTATTAATTCATATTAATTTTATATATTAATGGGGTTCAGATATTCTAATCATGCATACACCATACACTGATCAAATCCAACCATCTTTTTTCCATCCTCCTACCAACACACACACACACACACACACACACACACACACACACACACACCTTTCTCAATCACCAATAATCACTATTTTAATTTCTTGGCAACTCTTTTTTAGCTTCCACATATGAGAAACAATGTGATACTTATCTTTGTGTCTGTTTTGTTTCGCTTAACATAATGTCTTCCAGTTCCATTTTGCTGCAAATGACATGATTTATTCTTCTATATGGCTGAATATTACTCTATTATTTATATAAACCATATTTTACTTATCCATTCATCTCTTGGGCTGGGGTTTACCTCAGTTGTTAGAGTGCTTGCTCTGTGTGCTCTGAGGCTCTGGATTTGATCCCCAGCACCACAAAAAAATGGGAGAAGGACATGGCAGCCTACTCCCGAAACAATTTCAAAACAATCAGCCATTGGAAACCCTACATAGGGTCACTATGAATCAGACTCAACTCAATGGTGTCTAACAACAACATTCATCTGTTGATGTGCACAAAGCTGATTCCATACTTTAGCTATTATGAATAGTGCTGCAATAAACATGGACGTGCAGGTATCTCTTTGGTATGCTGATTTCATTTCCTTTGGATATGTAGCAGAAATGTGATAGCTAGATTATAGGATAGTTTTTTAAACTATTTTAGTTTTTTAAACAAGACAAGAAAAATTAATAGGAATACTAATATTTCACCAGGACAAGCTTGAAAAATAACACAAAATTCAAGAAAGACTGAAATTTTTCAAATAAGGGTGGAGGAAAGAAAACCAAATGTTTGAAAAAGTGCAGTATGTAAATTTAACATAATGTAAAAGGGAAATTATTATCAGATTTTAATTTTTATATTCTAACATTGCCTAAAGCCTACAGCCATCGCACTGTGGCGTCCTATCCCATCAGATCTCAGAAGATAAGCAGGGTCTAGCCTGGTTAGTACTTGGATGGGAAACTGCCAGGTAATACTAGATACTGTAGGCTTGGGAGAAGGAACCGGCAATCCACTCCCAAAAATCAATCCGCCATTGAAAACCCTATGAATAGCAGAGAAGCCTGTATATAGGGTCACTAGGAGTTAGACACCGACTTGACAGAACCTAACAACAACAACAACATTGCCTAATAAACTATTTTTTAAAATCATATAAAGAAAACCAAACTTGTAGACTAATTTAGAGTACCTAATGTTGAGTTCCTATTATTTGCTATAGAAATTTAGGTTACTCTAATTCCAGAGAATTCACAAAGTTCAGTTATAAAATATGAAAAACAAGTGGTATACATTCTTACTCTCTTCCTGACCCAAGAGATTATAGGTGACACCCCTATATTCACCCACCCTCAGTAACCCACGTGTGAGGAGCTATCTCAGTAGGCAGAGGTATAGTCCAAACATAGCTATCCTCTGCCCTGGACATCAGCATCTGCTTCCAACCCCCTACCCACAACTGCAAACTATCCAGTTTTCACCAGCTCCTCATCAAGCCAAGGGTAAATCTGGAAGAAGCCAAATACAAAATCCAAGGCAAGTATTGGTGTGGGAAGGGTGATAAATACCTTCTGTAATCCTGAAGACAAATGGAAGAATAGTGTACGTTTTGTATATGTTCGGTATTCATCATTTCATCTTTATGTTACAGCTCTGTGATTAATTGTACCACTTTGCTCAGAAATGCTTCCAACAGAACACAATCTAGGATTTTCACAAATTATTCTTTTTTGAAATATTATCCTTCTATTAATGTAAATTTCTCAGTATTTTTGCTAGGGTGTGTGTGTGTGTGTGTGTGTGTGTGTGTGTACACATGCACGTGCACACGCACATGTGCTCAGGGAATTCATTATTCTGTTTTGACTGCTTGTTACTTGATGGAGTCTAAAATATAAAAATAAAGGGAAAAACGCGTAACTTGCAAGTTTGTACTCTCACCTGGATTTCCCTTAAAATAGAAGCAGGGATTTTTTAATAGAGTACATTTTTTATCAAATGTTTTATGCACGACTCATACTTTTCCAGGTAAAAGGCCAAGGGGACAGCTGGGAAAGAAATAGGAAAAGAGGTGAACTATCTAACTATAGATTCACAGAATTTAAAGCCAGAAAGACCTCAGTCCGATATTCTGTGTTGTACAAAACACTGACCTTCAAGATGAGTTGTCTTATTAGGTATCATTGTCAGATAGGCTTGGGATTCACTGAATATTAAACTTCCTTTCAGATATTTAGAGTGGACATTCAGATACTAAAAGTTCTGGAAAATCCTGAAATTTAAAAAGCAAAGTCATTATTTAACTCATTACTTCCCAAGCATACTTGTCTTTGACTGTAATTTTTTTCTTCCTTCAACACCAGTGTCTGTCCTTGCAGATCCTGCTTTGGAAGTGTTGATGTTGAACATATGATAAATGAGGAAACTGAAGTTCAAAGAACTTAACTGACTTAACCAACATCCTACACTAATAGGTGATGACAAATCAGTAAACAGCATGAGGAGACTTTAGATAAAAGTGAGAAATAAGCAAAGATACCAATGTCTTTCTCTTCTACCCACATCTCATCAAGACGAGTGGCCTCCTCTGTGTCCCTTGTCTGAGCCCTTTGCTTGGGCACATATCCCTCAACTTTTGCTTCCTGCCTGGTCCACGTCATCCAGCTCAGATTCATTCATTAGTGAGCAGAGCATGTCTTTCCCTTAGGGAAGCATTTAACACTAATCCACTCTAGAGATGAGATAATGACTTGCCAAGGGAGTGGCTCTAATGGTAGGAATGGCAGGAACTCCAGAGATGACTTAAGGCAGATGGAACTTTTTGGTTCTCCTCAAATTTATTTCTATTTGTTTCTAGGGATTCTCTTGATAGGCCTAGAATCAGGCAGTATCAGAAAGTTCCCTTAAGTTGATTATAAAGTAGGTGATACTTTCACCATTGTACGTCCTTTAGCATCTTCTCTGCACTGCTCCCCTTTCCATCTTCCACGTTCAATCTTTCTTAGTACACTGCTTCTCCAGGAGAGACAGGAAATCCGCATGCCTGCAAGGTCTTAGAGATGCTAGAGCATTCTACATTCCTTGAATGTGCATGGTCTAGCTGAAAGTTGCTCCTTCTAGCTAAGCTCTCTCCTAAATAGTTCCCAAATCAAGAAGAATGCACCATTACATACAGCACGTTTCTTTAAAATGCTATTCCAAAACTGAGTGCAGTGGTGCACAACTGTAGGCAGAGCCAGGAGGCAGAGCCAGGAGGGTCACAAGTTCAAGGTCAGAGGCAGCCTGCATAATTTAGGGAAACCTTGACTCAAACTAAAAAATAAAAGCTGGGCTGGGGGATATAACCCAGTTGAAGAGTACTTGCAAAGTATGCACAAAGCCCTAGGTTCAAGCCCCAAGTATCTCACACACACACACACACACACACACACACACACACGCACACACACACACACACACACACACACACACACAATGCTATTCCATTCTATGAAATGCATTGCCCTTCATTTAGAAAGCTAAGCTTCTGAGTAGCCTTGGTGGAAAAATGTTTTCACTTGATTGGTTTGTCTATACAAAAAATAACATTGGCAATAGGAGGAGTTGAATCCTGTATCGTTTCTGAGAATTGGGTGGAGTTGAAACTGATCTAGACACATCTTACCTAGGGCACTTTAAAACCTTTTAAGTCAGTTGGCTATGATTCCATCCATGGCAATGAACATGAAGAACATTGGCCATTAGAGATTCAACAGATCTGTCCTTGTCTGGTTCTCTGTTTAAAAACCATCAGCTCTGTGTGCATTATTCTCTCCTACATAGGAGGCCATATGAGAGATGGTGCATGGAAGAGTTTTTCTAGAAGAGCACAGAAGGACAATGTACACCCTTATCTATCTATCATCTGTCTGTCTATCTATCTATGTGGGCTGGGGTTTAGTTCAGCTGATAGCTCCAACCCTCCTGGAGAAGCAGTGGTCTAAGAAAGATTGAACATGGAAGATGGAAAAGGGAGCGGTGCAGAGAAAGAGCTAAAGGGCATACAATGGTGCACGCTCCAAACCTACCGAGAGCGCAGGTTCAATCCCCAGCGCTGCAAAAACGGGAGAAGAATGAGGCAGTCCACTCCCCAAAACCATCTCAAATCGGTCATTGAAAAGTCTGTGAGGTGTTTTGTTGTTAGGTGCTGTTGAGTTGGTTCCGACTCATAGTGACCCTATCTATATACAACAGAGCAAAACACTCCCCGATACTGTGCCATGTCTGGCACTATGTCAGTGCTTCTCTGCTATTTATAGAGTTTTCATTGGATGACTGTTTCAGGATTGCTTCGGGAGCAGATGCCACAGCCTTCTCCCATTTTTGCAGCACTAGGGATCAAAGCCAGGGCCTCAGAGAGCACAGAACAGAACAGCACTCTACCAATTGAGCTAAAACCCAGCCAATAGATAGATGGATGGATAGATAGATAGATAGATAGATACATAGATAGATAGACAGACAGATGATAGATATATAGATGTGTGTGTGTATAGTAACTTTGCTATATCACCCTCCATTTTCTACTAGGACAAGAATCAAACACATTTAACACAGTCTGTATAACTTAAAAGCACCATGTGATCTAGCAAAGTAGGTAGCACTAAAGAAGTAGTAAAGAAATTGTTGTTGTTGTTGTTGTTAGGTGCCGTCAAGTCGGTATCCGACTCATAGTGACCCTCATAGGGTTTTCATTGGCTGGCTGTTTCAGGATTGCCTTGGGAGTGGATTGCCAGGCCCTTCTCCCATTTTTGCGGTGCTGGGAATTGAACTCAGGACCTCAGAGACTGCAGCGCAGCACTCTACCAACTGAGCTAAATCCCAGCCCTAGTAAAGAAATTACACATGCATAATTAAATCTAGATGACAGGAAGGAGAATGATTCTTTTCTTCCTTGAACTCTGAACAGAAATTACCTTTACATTTTTAGAATCACAGTACTGCTTAGTATGAAAGTGTGATGCTATCAGATTATTATTTCTACCTGTGAAGATGTCACAACTAACTATCCAAAGTCCAAGGTGATGAGTAACTCAGGGCTTAGAAACTGTCTTCTGACACCTCAATCCTCGAAAGATAGCCCTAGGGTACAAAGGCAGGGAAGGTCCTGAGGAGGACCTCCTCAGCTTGTGGTATTCATCTGTTCTTCCTGGGCATCCAGAAGCCTAAACTAGGGAGCAGATGTCATATGATATAAAACCTACCCTTTCCATCTAAAACAATCCTTTGTGATGCCTTCTGGTTCTTTATAGTTTTTCTCTATGAAAGTCATCATTCTACTCAACGGATTTATAGAGAGCTTAGTCTGCACAAGACAATATGCTCAGGCTAGCATCCAAGAGAAATGTCACTATATCAACAACAGGTTAGAATGCAAAAACAGAACATATCAGTGCAAAATATAGGTAAGTGAAAGAGTAAAATTTATACTGAGGGAGGAATTAGAGAAAAAGCTTTTTGAGGGAGGCCATATTGAAGTAGGCTTTGAAGGATAAAAAGGCTTATCAACTGGAAAGTAATGGATGGAAGCCACTGGTGACCAAGAATACATCTGACTGCAAAAGAGTCAGAATTGCTACAAAAGTTTCTGTGAATCCACTCAGCTGGGTGATTGGGAAATTGAATTAAATAAATTTGATAAAAGAAAAAGTTTCTATAAAGTTATACATCAAAGAAAAGCTATGTACTTCTAATATCATTCCTTTTTTATCTTCTACAGAAAGCTACTACACAAACGTAGAATATTACTATTAAAGTCAGTATTTTTAAGTGGCAATATTTTTAGAATACTTGAAAGTGAATTTTTCACTCCAAGGCAGAAAAATCCTAAGAAAGCAAATGTATTAGACATGGATAATCAAGTCAAAGAAGAATGAAAGTCTATATAGTGAGAATAGAACAAATTCTGAGGGGATGTGCTAGACCTATTAAATTATTTATTATAGAGCTTATGTTCTCAGGAGCCAGAAACTCTTGTAAGTTTAGCTTAGTTTAGTCTATATATCCAAATTATGCTATGCTTTCAGTTAATCAAAAGTATTTCATTAGATCAGCATTAATGGATAGTTTTAAATGTTAAAAATTATAAGCTGTCTCCTACTCTTCTGGGAATTTAAAATTAGTGCAGCCCTCTGATTTTATAGTTGGGGCAAATGATGCCCAGACAGTGGGTGACCAACTGGCTAACGTTCACTCAACTAGTTAAATGGAAGGAAACTAAGCAACTTGCCAAGGCCACACAGGTAGCAACTGGAGGAGCCAGAATTATAAGGCAGGGAAGCCTGGACCCCAACCTTCACTCTACTCTGCCTATCTGCCGTGGAAAATGAACACAATATCCTCAAAAGCAGGCAGTGTTGCAGATGAAGTCATGCAGGTAGAAAGTGGAGGCTAATAAATGTCATTGTTGTAAGTACAAATAAGCTTATGCATTACCTAAATTGATTTAATGGCATAAAAGAACAAGTATTTCTAGATATCTTGAATGGAAACTTAAATAACGTGTACACTTGCTAATTTATTATACTACTTAGTATGGAAAAAATTAGAAGAATGTGATCTTTATTTCTACTGCTTTTTAGAGCACAAAAACATTAAGAAATATATTTTTGAAAACGTTCACCCCAAATCCTACCACTCAAACACATTAACTGCACTGTTATTTAGTTAACTTTAGAATACTAGAATATACTTGTTTTGATAAGTAGCAACCATGACTTCAAAAAGTAGGGGTCTGAGGGTATAACCCAGTAGCAGTATACTTACCTAGCACATGTGAGGCCCTAGATTCATCACTAGCACTGCAAGGTTGGGAGGGCAAAGAGGGAGATGTAGTTGCACAATCTTGGATTTAAGAACTCTTACATCTATGGAGGGCTGGCTTCTAAAAGGGGAAGACCTTACATTTAATATTTGTTTTGACTAGCAACCTATTGTGTTATAATTATTCATGTATATCCCTAAACGTTCTTTAACCTATTTTAAATTTTACTCTGTATCCTCTTGGCAAAAGAGAATAAGAATGAGCAGATGGGAATGCAGGGCAAGAGACAGAGGACTTATGTAGTCTCTGAGTTTATACTCCATTTAAAATCTCTTGTTTCAAATAACAATGGATGTGTTCTAGTTCCAGCTTTTTATTTTCATGATAAACAGCCCAAATATACTCTATTTGTGACTGTGTGCATTAGAATTTGATTTGTCTGGCTCTTTTATTGTAGAAATTCAATAAGGGTAAAAAAATGTCATGGTAACCATTTGCAACTCTGACTCCTAATGGGTATACTAGGAGAAAATTAAAATTATTTGATGGGGACACCAGCCTTGGGGCTTCTCTGAGGGCTATGATTCTCTAAAATGTGCACATTCCTTGGGAGGCCCTGGAAATTTTGTCTACGGAGTTGTTATAAGAGCTGCCAGGTCCTAGGGACCTAGGCTTCTAAGTTAGATGACCCCCACCCCTGATCAATATGGATCTTATCTCCTTACATCTGAGCTCTGCTATGTGGAACATTTCAAAGGCTAAAGGAGGAATACCCACCCTATAGCCTTCTGGTTTGGGTAGCTTTGGGTTGGCCTACGGTAGTCATGGAGCCAGGTTAGTTAAACATAAGATCCTCTTGTAGGTAGGAGGGTCGGGTCCCATGAACCATTATCTTTCTAAGCCAGAGTTTTTATCTTTGCATTCTGTCATTAGATAATAGCTACTTTTCTTAAGTCCTCACTTACAGTCCTGGGTGCCAACTTGATCATGAGAGTGCTCTTATCTGATTCCTTCATCTCTATCTTTCTGGAGGAATGACAATAAAAGTTACACACTGTAACATATATTACATATTTTATATAAGAACAAGACAAAATCTTCTGTTTTTCTGCTAAGATTCTTTCTGACTATCCATCAACAGATGATTGGATTTTAAAAATGAGGTATATATTTATATAATGGGATATTATTCAGCAGTAAAGAAGGATAAAATTATATCATTTGCAGGAAAATGCATGGAACTGGAGATCGTCATTTTAAGCAAAATAACCCAGACTCAAAAAGAGAAATATCACATGTTCTCATATACAGGAGCTAGACCTACCTTTAAAAAAAGATATAGATATATACACATACATATATATAATTGTACATATCTAAGATTAGAAAATATAAGTAGACCCATCAATGAAGAGGGAGGGGACTAATGGGAGAAGAAGGGCTATGGAAAAAGTCAGAGGGGAGGGGGAACAACATAGAGGGGTAAAGAGAGAGAGAGAATAAGTACAAAATACAGGATGTGACTCTATGAAAATCCCATAATGAATCTCACTATATCATATGCAACTTAAAAAAATCATATTATAGCTTATAAATATCTATAATTGTTGTTACATGTTACTTTAAAATTTTTTTATCATGTTTAAGGAGATGAAAGTGTCCACAACCCTGATTTAATAATTGCATACTGTATATATGAGCTGAATTATCACTTTGTACCCTATAAATATGTATAATTAAAATACTAATAATAAATAAATAAATCTCCACTTAAAAAACTTTTTTTCTGACAATACTATGTATATTACTTTGACCACAATACCTTATTAAGTTGATGTTGGAGAAAAACAGACAGGACTCCTAGATCCCTTCTGAGGATCAAGTGTTAATATTGTTTTAATGTTCAGGCTGCTACCCTGATTTAGTAATTGCACACTGTATATGTGAACTGAAACATCACTCTGTACTCCATAAATATTTACAACTAAAACACCAATTTAAAAAACGTCCAGGCTGCTATAACAAAATACCTTACACTAGATACTTTATAAACAATAGGAATTTGTTATTTATAGAGTAGGAAGTTCAAGATCAAGGAGCCAGCAAATGTGATGTCTCGTGAGGGTTCATTCTCTGCTTCTTAGCAGGCACTTTGTTGCTTTATCTTCACATAGAAGAAGAGGCATAAAGTTCTCTTTAACATATTTAATAGTTTGGGACATATTTGGATACTATAATATTTAATAATTTTAGCTATACAATGTTCCCTTGCAAAGACTCTAACAATAAAGGCTGAAGCCAACTGGGATCATTATGTCTTAGGGTCCACAGAGGAAAAAGATGGTGAACTTAAGCCAAGGCTTGAGAGGGAGATACAATCCAGGGCCAAAGTATTTAAAAAAAAAAAAAAAAGTTTTAAAAAATACCAAAAGAAAGAAACAAGATAAAATAAGAGATAGATGCAAGTCCTGGAACTAGAACAAAACTCAAGAATAAACTAGAAGATCCTAGATGACCAACACAAATCACTTTTGACCTCAAGATAAGACATTAGGAATTTCAGGATGAATTACAGATATAAAATTAAACTAAGGTGAGTGAATCATATGACCTAAGAGGATAAAACTGACCCTCAGCACTTTTTTTTTATTTCAAATTTCTGTGAATCTATAAGAACTTTCAGGCCTTTTATTCAGTTCAGAGTATTCAACAGTATTTACTGGTAGACTTCTCCTCTGTGCCAGGTGCCAAGGTAAGCATTATGTTGTCAGCAGGGAAAGAAACAGACTTGGTGCCTGTCCTCATGGGGCTTACATTCTAGAAAGGAACTAGTCATGTCTCCATGATTTGGTGCTTCATAATCTAATAGCTATGGCAAAAATGGAATCCCTTTAGGTTTCCCCTTTCTATTAACGAAAGCACTGGTGTTCATCCTCAGCTACACTTTTTCATTCTAACAAAAATCATTTAACATGCTGCCCTTTAGAGAAACTGAAAGAATTCAGGGAGGAAAAAGCAGGCAAAAGTTTCAACTACAGGATTTTGAGAAGACATTGGAACCATCATCATCATCAAATGAGCCTTTCTCTACAGTAAGATCATATGAAATCTGCAGTTATAATGGTAAATCTTTTTTTATAACATTTTTCCTTATAAGAGAAATGTATGTTCATTGTAAAAAATTTGGATAATACTGAAGTATAGACAAGAAAAATCACTTGCAATCTCCAAATAACCAGTCAGTGTTAATATTTTGATGTGTTTCTCTCCATATAGCCAGAA
Organism: Pedetes capensis; assembly: GCA_007922755.1. Taxonomy (NCBI): domain Eukaryota; kingdom Metazoa; phylum Chordata; class Mammalia; order Rodentia; family Pedetidae; genus Pedetes; species Pedetes capensis. Next base: position 121,044 of record VMDO01001315.1, read on the forward strand.
AAATAGATATGGAGGATTTATATAAATTTATTCAACTATATACTTTCAAAAAAAAATAGTATCGCACTAATACAGAGTTTTATATTCTACTCTTTTCTAACATTGACTTTAATATGGTAAACAATTTTTTTTCCACACTTAAGGGTTGAACCCAGGGCCTCACACATATTTTGCTGCACTTCTAGCCCATCTTTTATTTTTTGAGTCAGAGTCTCATTAAGTTACACAGGCTGCCTCTGGCCTCATACTCATGATCCTCCTGCCTCTGCCTCCAGAGTCACTGGGATTACAGGCAAGCTCTGCCATGCCTAGCATTTTTTTTAAGATGGCTGAGAGATATTAGTCAGTTAAGTTGTCTGCTGATAGGAACAGAATTTAAAACCATCTCCTATAAGTGTGTTTAGGATTGCTTTTTCCAAGTATACTTATCTTCAATCTTCAATTTTGACTTTAATCTTCTATTATTATTCTTCCCATTTAGGTTGTCTTTTAAGTGATCCCTGCAGTTCAGCTTTCCAAGCTTGTTTTTTTACTTACCATAAGAACTGCCTATTATCTGTAAACCTTTGTAGAAGTGTTAAATAAGACTATCTCCAAACTATTTCCTGGAAGAGCCTATTTGTCCACTCAGAAGTGTGTACTGATCTCCACTTTTGTTTCTGGTTTCTTGGCCAGCTTCCCATTCATAACAAAAGATTGCAAATAAAGAGGGACTTGTTATGTGATTAGGCTTTTTGAAAGATTAAAAAAATTATATTTTCTGCAACACTTTAGCAACAAATATTTTCCTCCTTTAACTCTTAACTATATTATTCCTCTTTTTTCCAAAATAAGTCGCTCTTTGCTGTATATACTGGCTTTGAATACTGGCCTTCCAAACATCCACAGGGATGTGGGTCTGGCTTGATGGCCTGAGAGTCTTTTGGGAAACCCCTTCCTTAACAGGAGCCCCTGAGGACACCAGCCAATGTCCCATTAATGCTCTGAAGAGCTGTCACTTACAAGCCAAGCTTCCTCACACATTTGGGTAAAGGCCGTCTGGTCTTGGTGGTTTACCTGTATCTATCTAGCCTGTCTAGAGTATCCTGTGCACTTAGCACTTATTGATCTTTTGACTCCAGTGTGTGTACTGCTTGAGAGCACCTGAGTGCAGGAAAATTACTCAGCAAAAACAGAAGGAAAGAATTCATTTACACTATTTTCTCTCTCTTTATCTCTGGGTATATATTTGGTATGATGAACGCTAAGTGCTTCACAATCCTCATTTCACGGTATTTGTCTTTCATTATTGTTTTAGAAATCTACACAAGGATTTTCTTCAAATTCATTTTTTGGCTAGCTCATGTCTAGTGTGCATGGGATCTGTCATCCTTTATGAACAGGTTTAATAACCTAACCTTTCAAATATTTCAAAAATTTCAAAAAAATTACATGTATTCAAGCATTCTTTTTCTTTTATTTTTCCCCATGTATTTAGTATTTTAAAGAACTTCAGTACGAGACATTTCTTATCACATTTGTTTCCACAGGATAATTTGCATATTCCTCACTTTCATATGTACAATTTGATGTTTTAAGTATTTCTTTCCTATTATTTTTCCCCTAATGTGTCAGCATTGAATTCCCCTTTAGGGAATATATATTTGACATCTTTCTTTGTAGTATCCTCTCCCATTCAAATATTGAACTGAAGTATATATGGTTCAATATTATATGCTACAATCTGTATTATATATGGTAGGCACTCCTCAGTGAACATCTCATGAGTGAAGACATGATACCAATAGCTAACAATCTTGGGGCATAGCCCATGCTAAGTACTTTACATGCATTACAGCACTAGATCTCAGGGGCTCTGAAGACTATAAAGTTCATTGGCAAGGAGTATCTGCAACACCTGGAGCAGTGTTGGTACATACTAGGAAATCACTAAATAGTTGCTGCATGAGTAAACTGAAAAACTACATAAAGTGTGATATTCATATGTTACACATAAGGAAAGTAAAACAGAGAGGTTCAATCATTTTCAGAAGTCCCACAGTATATGTGATGCCAAAATTTGAACCCAAAGCCCACTATCTCAACCCAAATTTATTATAAGTAAACATAACACCTACCCCCACTGATGCAAATAAAATTAACCCCATTCATCCTGACAAATATTATGCAATGTCACAAATAAATACCATAAGCAGTAACTTTCCAAGAAAAGATCTGCAAATGATAGGCCTTTAATAAATAAATGGATAGGCCAATAACTGTGAGCTTCTTATTGCTAGCTATGCAAGCAAAAATATGATGTCTTTAATCAATGTCTTCTGCTGCATTTGTATACTAGTTAATGAGGATTTCAGGACTTTCCATAAATGGATGCTTCTTTCCTAGAGTGGTTCTGGGTTTATTTAAGTCATCTGTTATGCTAATTCTTTTCAAAGTAAGAATAGTACAAATAAAATATCACTTAAAACTCCATTGTTAATTGTTTATACAGGTTATGAGCAATTTCTCCTTATAAAATAGAAAACTTATATATTTCTCAAACATCCCTGCCACTACCATTAGGGCATCATTCTTTAGTTTTTTGATTACTGGTATCTCTAACAACTCACTAGGAAAAATAATATAATGGAAAAGGCAGGGCCTTAAAATCATTATTAAGTCTCTCCTTAAATTTTACGTGAGCCTGGTGCAGTGGCACACATCTGTAATCCCAGGAACTGGGGAGAAGCAGGCAGAAAGATATCAAGTTTGAGGCCAGAGGCAGCCTGAGTAATTTAGTGCAACCCTGTCTCAAGATAAAAAAATAATAATAAATTATAAGGGGACTGGAGGTGCAGTTGGGTCAGGGACCACTTGCAAAGTATGCACAATGACCTAGGCTCATCCTCCCCCACATACAAAATCTTTCTATTCCCCTACATTAGTGGAAGCTAAGTGATATTTAGCAGAAAGCAAAGCCTTTGGGGAGTAGCACATATTGTTCCCTGAAGCTACCAGTTGAACAGAAAGAGATACAGAAATTAGAAGTAGGCAAACACCAAAGAAGTAAACTAGCATACCAAGGAAAGAAGAAAAAGAGGGAGGGGGATATGGAAGAAAGGAGGGAAGTTTCAAAACCACTTAATTTTGAACTCTGCTATTCACATTGGAAAAAAAAAAAAAAGACAGTATCTGAGAGCCTCAGTTGTTCCATCTGTAAAACACAAGTAATAAAAACATGAGGTCCTCAACACAATTTAACAGATTTCAATGTGCCATGCAAAGTATACACAATGATACAATGTATCGTGTGGTTTTTTTACTTGGCATCAGTTGCTTAGAATCAGTCCCACTTAGGCATTCTGTGCTATAAACATTCATCTTACAAAGACTATCAACAGCTTCAAATTGTAGCACTGTGAATCATGTCTACCTTCTTTGGTCCAAAGCATTTTGATATTTTTAACTCAAAGAACCAATACATAATTTTTAGCAGTCTTGGTGTGCCTGCAAGCTTGGAAACCTTGCTGTGTGTTCTCAGAGTGCTGTAAACCTCTGTTTAAACAAGGAAGCTTCTTTTAAGTCCTGTTTCAGTCTGCTGCCTTTGGTTGAGGTGGAAACTAAAATTGAAAACAGATAGATGTTTTACATTTAAATGGGTTTAACATAAATGTGCATTAAGCCATTTCATGGACAATTGCACAAATATCTTTTGCAAACTTGGTACACATGAGCACATATACAGTAAACCATTCACGTCTTCTAGAGAAATAAGGTGCAGGTCCGAAATTTTAAACAGCTACTTGGAGTTCCTTTCACTGGAAAGAAAATGTAATGGCTTTAAGGGAATTGCTCTAATAATATCATGGTGTCTGCAATGGCTGGCCACAGCAGAGCAGAACAGAGTATATGTCACAGCAAGTCAATTTAACAAGAAATAAGCTTCCCTTTGGAGAATCTAAAGTCCTTTGCCTCCCACAAAGAAAATTGAATTTTGGAGGTCACACCTTGGGTAGGTTACCAGAGGGAGAAGCTTAACATTCTTTTTGTTATGTGCTTTGGGAGGTCAATGTTGTTCTACCAAGTCCCTACCAGAGATCTGTTTCCACCTCCCTCAAAGCCCCAAAATTAAAACAAGTCTTTGGAGTCCCCTGGGATGGCAAGTTGCTTGTGACACTAAAGATACCTGGGACAACGCTGGGAAAAAATCATGTCCAAACATCAAGTTTTGAATAGGGCAGTGAAGTGTAGGGTTTCCACTTGAGGACACAGGGGTCTGGGATGGGGAAGTGGCAGAAGCAGTGACACTTTGGTGGGGGTCACAAGGAGTCAGACAGACAGAGAGTTTTAGCTTGTAATGAATTACTTAATCAAACATGAACCAACGGAACTGGTGTTACTAGAGAGAAAAACGATCGCCAAGTCATGCCTAGACGAAGTCCCTACTCTCTAGGTGGACAGTTCCCGCCCAGGGTCGTCAGGGTGGGTAGCTGAAGGGCCTAGCGCCAGCAAACCGCACCTCCCGCGGCGGTTCCGGGTGGGCGAAGCCGGGCCACTGCCACCGCCCCCTCCCCGCGGCAACATGTGGGATGCTGCCACTCCGCTGCCGGGGAACTCTCTCCTGCTGGAGTTCCAGGTGGGCGCCCGCTCGGCCCCGGGAAGGTGCTGAATTGCTCCTGGGGAAGATTCCTCCAGCCTTGAACTTGGCAGCCCCTGACATTTTCACCCCACCCCATGGCGCGCCAGCGCTCGCGAGCACACACGCGCCCCTGGGGACCCGCCCGGGCTGCGCGCGGTGCCCGGTGCCCACTCCAGAGCAAAACCAGGGAGCGGCGTGCAGAGGCCGCGACCCCAGCTCCGCCGGCCCCCGAGCGGCCGTCCTAGCACTGGACAGTTGCAGCGGCTCAGCCCACTCCCCAGCTTGGCCCAGGCCCCTCATTAGCCCGGGCAGCTGGCACCCGCCGCGTCCCCTTTTGTGCGCTCCCGGGAAGCCCGCCTCTACTCACCCCGGCTGCGCGCGGATTCCGGCCCCCAGCGGCAGCCCGCTGCCCCATCCCACGAACACTGCGGCGCCCCCAGAGTGTGCAATGCGGAGCCCCGCCAGTGCGCGGCCGGAGCCCGGGAGCGCAGGGAGGGAGCGAGGGAGGGATCGAGGGAGGAGGAGGAGCGGGAGGGATCTCTACTGGGAAGAACCGGGCTGGGGGCCGATGGGGGGCGCGCGCGCCACTCCCACTCGCGCCCTGCACTAGAAGAGGCCTGAAGCTGCAGCCGACCAGCCTAGCCCCGCGGGTCGCAGGACCAATCAGAGTGTGCAGGAGGAGCCGAGCCCTCCAAGGAGCGCGCTCATTGGCCTGGAGCGCGCGACCAACTCCGGGAGAGTTGGCCTGAGCTCCAAGTCTGCATGCAAACTCTGGCTGGCAGGAGCAGACTGCCCTGCGCAGGTGGGGCGCCCGGACGCCACGCTGTTGCCCGCAGGATGAGCGTAAAAAAGGAGATTTGGGACCTGCCTGGGAAGCCTGTTCCCAGACAGCATCCAAAAGGAGCAGTGTTTGCTCAGGTTGCAGATTCTTTCCTGTGCTGTATCTGTTCCTGGTCTCGGGTCTCACCCTTGCCAGCAGCTGCGTGTCGGGAAACCTGGCAGAATGAAAGTGTCCAGGCCAAATCTCACTCCCTACTCTCCGGTCCGGCGAAACTCGCTTGACCTAAAAGCCAGAGCGGAAGAACTACAAACCCACGGCTTATGGAAGCCGCTAGACTTTTGCGATAGAAGATCCAGACTGAGGGCCAGAGGATGGAAAGGTGGGAAGGCAGTTCTTCATTTGGAAGTGGGACTCAGTTTTGGTCGGGAAAGTGCGGAGCATAATGCTTCCACCTTCTGCCACTCCCTTTCCCTAGGTAACCTCAGCACCACCACCATCACCCTCCTGACCAACCCTTTCAGAAGGAGTTTTCTTTGTAAATCACTTTTAACTGTCTTGGACTTTTCAGTTCTGAGCCTTGAACTGGGAGCGGAACCCATCCTTACCTCTCCCTGCAACACCAGAAGCTGATGGGGAGCTGAGATGACCAGGAAGGTCCCCAGGAAGGTCTTGAACAAATACTCCCAGGGTATGCCTGGGAGGCGGGAGCTAGGGACCAGCTGCCCCACCTCTGTCTGGCATCTGGACATTAAGGTTAACTTTGCGAGGCTACACTGGTCCATTTCTGAGTTTTTTCTTCCTTCTCCTTGAACTTCTATTCTTGAAGCTCTTTTCAGGCCTTCTCTGAATCTCCCTGCCTCTGCCCTTCTGCATAAATCTACTCCATCTCAACATAAATACATTTTTAACCTTTATTTTAAAACCTTTCTCCCCAATCCCTCCATTTGGAAGGACCTTGAATAAAGTATTTTTGGTCAACAGCTCCTGGACCACAGATGTTTTTTTCTCTCCATTTATGTGCACAAGCTTAAACAAGTTTGGAGTTCAAAGAGAGCAAAAATAATGAGTGCTCCTTTAGGACCTTTGACAAACAAGGAAGAGATCACTGCTGTGATTGTCTTCCTGTAGAATTCATCACTTTGAATGAATTGAATATGAAATTAATCAAAATATCTGGGCAGGCTACCTCTGCATGCTAGAATTTGTTACTAATGAGGGCAGGTCAGGGTATCATCGTTGCCACTCACTGGGTTTCCTTTCCAGGGAAGAAATTCTGTCTTTGGAAGTTCTCAGCCATGAAACTAGTTCATTTGATTATAAAATATTCAGTGCATAGTTTATGTAAAGCTTACTATTTGGATTCAAATTGAACTTCAGCCTATTAAGGCTGCTCATGAGATCAGAGATCCTTGTAGAAATGGAATCTTTAGGCTCTCTTTTCAAAAATGTATTTTAGAAAGATGAAAGGATATACCTGTGAAACATCAGCAGTGGCTATGTGTATTAAGATAATGGATAATTTTTTTGTTTTCTTCTTTGTACTTCACTGTATTTTCTAAAGAACTTGTAATACCAGAAATAACTTTAAAAATGTGTTGAAGGTTCTTTACTCCTCCCTGACAAACAGCCACATCTTCCCATGCAGTAACCAGCTGCATCCCTGAGACAAGATGGTGAAGGTCAGAGTAGATGGATTTGACTGTACTGGATCCCTGGTCACCAGGGCAGCTTTCCCCTTTGGCAAAATGGATCTTGCCACCCATTAATGATCTTTTCATTGACTGCAACTACATGGTCCACATATTCTAGTATGATTCTATCCATGGCAAATTCCCCAGCACAGTCAAGGCTGAGAACAGCAAGCTTGTCATCAATGGGAAGGCCATCTCCATCTTCCATGGGCGAGATCCCACCAATATCAAATGGGAAGATGCTGGTGCTGAGTATATTGTGGGGTGCACTGGTGTTGCACTAAGATGAAGAAGGCTGGGACTCACTTGAAGGATGGAGCCAAAAACGTCATCATCTCTGCCTCTTCTGTGGATTGGCCCCATGTTAGTAAAGGACGTGAACCATGAGTAGTATGACAACTCCCTCAAGATCATCAGCAATGCTTCCTGCACCACCAACTGCTTAGCTCCACTGGAGGAGGTCTTCCATGACAACTCTGGGGTCCCAGAGGGACTTATGACTATGGATGGCCCCTCTAGGAAACTGGTGTAACAGCCATGGAGCTGCCCACAACATCATCCCTGTGTCCACTGGTAGTGCCAAGGCTGTGGGCAAGATCATCCCCACACCGAATGGGAAGCTCAGGGTCACAGCCTTCTGCATGCCCCCCACCACCATGTGGCCCATGGATCTGACTTCCACCTGGAGAAAGCTGCCTAGTGTGATGGCATCAAGAAGGTGGGAAAGCAGGCACCAGAGAGCCCCCTAGAAGGCAATACTGAGGACCAGCTTGTCTGCTACAACTTTAACAGCGAGGACACCCACTCTTCCACCTTTGACGCTAGGGCTGCCATTGCCCTCAATGACTGCTTTGTCAAGCTCCTTTCTGGGTATGATAGCAAATTTGACTACAGCAATAGGATGGTGGCCTTCCAGGAATGAGAGCCCCTGGACTGCATGCCCCAGCAAGGATAGGAGAAGAGAGAGACACTCAGCAGCTGGGAGACCCTACATCCATTCAGCCCCTAACACTCTGAGACTGTCCCCCTAGAAAAGAGAGAGGGTCTGCTTCAATAAAGTTCACAGCCCCCCTCCAAAAAGAACATGCTAAAATATGCTGCCAACATACATTACTGCTCAGGCATCATAAAAGCTAAAATGTAAATATTCGTTCTACTTTATGCTTCATATCTTATCACCAAATCCTACATAATTCTGTTTTCTAGAATTGCTCTCAGGTCTGTCCCTCCTCGACATCTCTGTTGCCGCTGACAGATGATCTTGTCTTATCAGAGCATTAGCAACAGCTGTCAACTGCTTTTCTCTCCAGTGGGCTACCATGCTTCCGTCTCTATTTGAGAATCTCTAATGCGATCGTGTCATTAAAACCCTTCAGTCCCACAACTTATAAAGTTCAAACTGAAGGCTTTTCCTTCACAGCCTGAGTCCAGCCTTGCATGTTGGCCTTCTCTTGTCCCACACTCCGTTTGGCAAGTGACCCGGCTCACAGGCACTTTCTGCATGGACAGTCACATAGCCATGTTCAAGACTTCATGGCTCTGGAACGCCGTCCTTCTCTTCCTCCTCAACCCTCCCCTGCTCTCAATAGCAATTCCTTCCTCAGCTTCAAGGCTCACTTCAAATGTCATCTGTTAAATGAAGTCTTCAAACCTGAGAAGAATTAGCTGGGGCAGAATTAGCAACTCATTTTGCTGTGTTTCCACAGCAGGCACTTTATTTATTCAATGACCATTAATCCAACTCCTGCTATGTGGCAGGCACCGTGATGAAAACATATGTCATACTTATTCTCCTAGAGCACACCATGAGAGACACAGACTTCAAATCAAGTAGTCACACAAATAAATAATTTCAAACCAAGGTATGTGTGATGAAAACACTGGGTGTACAAAAAGAAGCAGAATTTACTGTGAACATATGTCAATCACGGTTCTTATTGCATTGTGTAGTCATCTGTTGGTTTATTTATTGAAAGTTCTGTCTTTCATCATATTCTGTTCACTCCCTTGTAGACCATAGTGCCTGGCTCATAGTAGGTGCTCCGTAAAAAATTTAAAAGTAAATGGGTGAATAAATGAATGGGTACTTGAAACCTTCATAAAGCACTGTATTTCATGTGTTAACATGTTATTGTACAAGATCCAAAAGACTTTTGTTCTGTGTTTCAAAAATAATTATGACTAGATCCTTCTCTCATTTTTTCTTAACTCTACTTTGGCACTTCCTGCCAAATAATTAGATAAATTAAGTCATCTTATTTGATTTTACATTTAGGCGACACAGCTAATGTGTTGTTTATAGATAATCTATTGTTGCTAGGAGGAATTTGTTCTTTTTGTTTTTGACCAATTTTACCCAGAACAGTCAAGGCCTTGACCATATAAAAATCCAAGACCAAAAATTTTAAGATACAGGGTAAAAAGCAGCAAAAGAAAAATAAATAAATTGGACTTTGTAAAAAAAAAAAAACCTGTTTTCTCTGCAAACAACATTATTAATAGAATGTAAAGACAAGCATAAACTAGGAGAAATATTTGCAAATCATCTCTCGACACAGAACTTGTAGTAAATATACCAAGAACTCTTTAAACACTAAGAAAACTAATAACCAAATTTTTTAGATGGGCAAAAGATTTTAACAGATACTTTGCCGAAGAAGATATATAGATGATAAAGAGCACATAAAATGATGCTTAATATCATTAGTCATTAGTGAAAGGCTAACTAAAACCACAATGAGGTACTACTATACATCTGTTGTTAGGGGCCATTGAATCAGGTCCCCAAAGTACGTAGCAACCCAATGTACAACAGAAGAAATACTGCCCAACACTGTGCCATGCCTGGCACTATGTCAGTACTTCTCTGCTATTCATGGAGTCTTAAGTGGCTGATTGTTTTTTGGGAGTGGGCTGTCAGGTCCTTCTCCCATATATCTTTTAGAATAGCTTAAAAGCAAAACAAACAAGCAAACCTTAACAATATCAAGTGCTGATGAGGAGTCAGAGCTCATACATTGCTGGTAGAGCTGTAAAAAGATATGGCTACACTAAAAATAGTTCTGCAGTTTTTATAAAATTCACTATATAACCAATCATATAACTCATTAATCCCACTTGTAGATATTTACCTAAGTGAAGTGAAAAGCTTATGTTCACACAGAAACCTGTAAACAAATTTATATGTGTGTGTATATTGTGTGTATGTGTGTGTGCATATATATATGTATATATATGCTATATATATGTATATATACATATATGCTATATATGTATATGCTATATATATAGCATATATATATGCTATATATACATATATATGCTATATATA
>VMDO01001315.1:131564-216981 GCA_007922755.1 Pedetes capensis
ATATATATGCTATATATATGCCGTATATATATATATATTTGCTATATATATATTTGCTATATATATATATATATATATATATAGCAAATTTATCACCGAAATCTTGAAACAATCCAAAAGTTCCTCAACTGGGGAATCAACAAACTGCATTGCATCCACAGAATGGAATACTACTCACTAATAAAAAGAGTAGACTCTTGATATAAACATTTTGTATCTTGTCTGTATAATGCCAAGAGAAAGAAAACAGACTCAAAAGGCTAAATGCCTACTCCAGTTAAGAACAGCAGAGCAACAAGATAAAGGACTTGAGTTTTCTGTGATGATGGAGCCATTCTTTGAGGTCTGATAGTCTATATTTACATGAGGCAATTGTTTAAACCATGGTTATTTTGGCTTTCCTGTCACACAGAGCTAAACCTCATTTTACCTAACATATGAATTCATGGGTTAATCAATGAAAATTCCACTCAGTGTATGCTTATCTTATTCACTGAAATATCACTGGTACTTTACCTGATTCTAGTACACAGAGTGGATACTCAAATAAATATTCATTAAATGCACAGATAATGAAGATAAAGTTAAGATTTTAAAGTAATGGAACAAAATTTTATATTCAGATCAGTGTGTTCTCCTTCAAAGTAGCTATTTTAGCACACTACACTTTTCATTCCAGTGATGCAGCTTCCATCACAAAATATATTCCCCCGGCCCTTTCTGCTTATGAAAATACTGCCCCCTTTTTAACTAAAATTGTTTCCCTTAAATAAATTATTTTCTTTCTTTCCATCAGTGAAAAAACAGTAAATTAATGTCTTTACATTTTACTCATTTTCAATATCCCAAGTAATGTCTAATTTATCTTCTTTATCTGGAACAAATATAAGGAGTTTATATAACAGGCACAGAATAAAAACAAAAATCTAGATTTTATGCAAAGCTTGAGAGATTTTGGCTCAAAAAATCATCATATTTCCAGATGTATCAGTAGAAGTAATTTTCATTTATTGGACACTGATGGTTGACATTAAGCTCTTGAAATATCATTAAAATATTTCTGCTCTAGCTAGTTTTTACAGTCAAGTGACTTTAAAAATCATTTACAGCTAAGCTGCAGTTACAGAATTTATTATAAGAACTCAATTTTCTCTACCAGTTTTTCTACTAGGAAATAGTAATCCTGGCCTCCAGTAGAGACCCCTGAGTTGCTTTAAGGCATCAATTTATACCTTTTTTCTATCAGAGAGCACTTTTTGCATAAATACTGTCACCATCCTACATAGGATTGACAATGTAGTTCTTCAGATACATAGGCTTGTCTCCTAATGACCATTTGACAACAAAAACATTGGAGGTTAAGGAGAGGAAACTTGAGGGAGATGGGCAGAGATATGTAAGTTAAGCAGGATATTGTAAAGAATGACACCAAAAAGGTCTAAAGTTTTATTATCTATATTGTCCCAGTTTCTATTACTGTACTTGAGAAAAATCAAGTACTGGTTGAATTTTCCCATATGATTTCTGTACTCAAGGCCAAGAATGGTGAGATAGGTAAGATTTCAAGATGTTGGGTTTGAATCATCCCATCAAACCAATGTAATTCTCAGTCCTTGGGTCAACCAATTCTGGGACCAAAAATACTTTTCTCTCCTTGTGTTAAATATGACTAGAACTTTTAGCCCTCTTTACTATGTGAAGTAGTTGCTCCTGGAAATAAGACTGTGCACCTATTAAACTTGCTTGCACTTAAGGCTAACAGATTTTCAAGTGAGAGTTTAATGTTCTCATCTTGCAGTGTCTTCCAACCTAAAAGTAACATACTGTGAACATCCCATTCCAGGGCTGGGGATGTAGCTCAGTGTTTGAGCACTTAACTAAGATGCACAAAGCCCTAGGTTCCCTCCAGTACCACAGGAAGAAAAAAAATTCCATTCCAATTTGTCCTTGCAGTGCAAGACCTGCCTTGAAATTACTCAGTCCTGGCTCTAAAATTTTTATAAATATTTATGGAAATTAAAGAAAATAACCAAGATAAAAGAAGAGTCTATCTATTCAGTGCTTGTTATAGCAAAAGAATCAGTCACCATGGCTCACATTTGACAGGAATGAAAGGCAGGCAGGGAGTTGTTGTTGTTAGGTGTCGAGTCAGGTCCGACTCATAAGGACTCTATGTACAACTGTAACAACAGAAAACTGGACATTATCTGCATGAGACAATAATTCACATGGCATTGAACATCAGACTACAAAAGACATGATCCTGAGGGACAGCAAACATTAAACAATACATTTATGTAATTGCCATAGCTCTCGTTTTGGGGGGAGGGAGTTACAGATATGGAAAGAGAGATGAATAAAATAGACTCTGAAGTAATTGACTGCAATTTGAGGTGTCAGCATAAACTCAATCTATAGTCCCACATATGCAGTTCTTTAAGACTCAGCCTATTAAATGCCAATGACTTCTGTAGATGTCTTCTTTATCTCTCTCTTTAATACCACTCTTTCTCTGAAATTCCTTTAGGAGAAGGTTCAGTTCATAAAATCTTTGTTGTACCTAGCAAATTTGAGGACCTTTTGATAGTAGCTCATTGATGCTTTCTTTGGCTCAGTCATTGCAGGTTTCCGTGAAAGTATAATTCTCAAAAAATGTTTGTAAAAAAATGATCATTGCTTTCCTAGCATGTGTAACACCTTGGATTCAATTCCAGCACAGGAAAAAAATGCTCATGCATATACAAAATGAATATATGCCAAAGTTTTTTCTTATCAAACTCATTAGTTAATAAAGAACAGTAAGACATTAAAAGTAACCCAAAGGCCAGGTGCAGTGGTACATGCCTGTAATCCCAACAACTTTGGAGGCTGAGACAGGAGGATCACAAGCTCGAGGCCAGAGCAGCCTGCATAACTTAGTGAGACCTGTCTCAAGATAAAAAATAAAAAAGGAGTTGGGATGCAGTGCAATGGTGTGTGTGAGACTCTGGGTTCAGTCTCCCAATACTGCCAAACAAAATGAAAAATATAACCCAAAGAGTAGGGGAATAAGGGTATGTGTGCGTGCGTGCGTGCGCGCACAGATACACATGCAATTTAATAAAGAAATACTAAGATAAAATTACTGGATACAAAACTGGTTCATAAATTACGAATCATCAACCATAAAATTAGATGTTATTTTTTCTAATGGACATAAATTAATCACATCTCTACCAGACAAAAATCCACAAGATAATTTGGAACCATTAATCAATAATAGCCTGCAGCCGTAGCACTGTGGTATCCGATCCCGTCAGATCTTGGAAGCTAAGCAGGGTCGGCCTGGTTAGTACTTGGATGGGAGACCACCTGGGAACACCAAGTGCTGTAGGCTTGGGAGATGGACCCGGAAACCCAGTCCCAAAAATCAATCCACCATTGAGAACCCTATGAATAGCAGAGAAGCACTGACAATAGTGTTTCTCCTGTTGTACTAGGGTCGCTGAGTCAGACACCGAATTAACGGCACCTAACAACACAACAATCAATAATAGATACTGAGCCCGGGTCGCTGAGTCAGACACCGAATTAACGGCACCTAACAACACAACAATCAATAATAGATACTGAGCCCAACCAAGTACATTCCCCTAGATATATATCTCCTGGGTGGCTTTGCTCCTATATGACGCTGAAATGACGTGCTTTCCACCTTTTCCCCTTATTTCCAAGTTTAGATAACATTTGTGATATTTTTCAGGGGCAGGAGATGTGCACCAATGCCGTAAGTAATGAGGTAAGTGGATGTTTCCAGGCAGTTGTCTTCTTGCCAGAGAAGCCAGTAAGTCACCCAAACTGTTGGCACATTATTAGAACTAGAGTTCAGACCAAATTCAACCTAATCTGGTGAGCAGGAAGGAGCCAAGAAACTTATGGTTGAACATGTTTTAAAAATTACAAATTGAGAAGAATTTAGAGAAAAGCAAACTATATTTAATAATCACTTAGTTTGGCTAAGTCACAATAGATGAAGCAAATATTTCTATGAACCCATGGGAAAACCCAATGGTCTTGAAAAGAAGGAACACAAAGGGGAATAAATAATCCACATTCCAGGGAGATATCAAAAATATTTAAATGACAGATGGATGAAAAAAAGACATAATGAAACCCACGAAAATCCAGAAATTCAAACATAAATTCTTGGAAAAATGGTGAGTTGACCATTATCTTAAAAGTTCTTCAAGTAAATCTCAGTACAGAGGCCCAAGACTCAGTGCACAGGCCAAAAGGGCAAAGGAGCAGATATTACAAATCTGCAGGGACTATTCATTCTATTTTTCCAAACACATGAAAGCCCTTTACAGGGTGTCTCTTTTGCCTCTTCCATGGTTTTGCATTTTTTCCCTTGCAATCTATGCAAACATAAATGGACCCCAGAACAAGGCTACGTGATGACAGCCTGTCTCTGCTCTTCTTGGCATGAGCCCAGGCATCTGGAGGGAGGACTGGAGGCTGAACATCCAAAGGTTTGTTCACTCACTCATCATTCAGTGGATACCGGCTGCTTCAACCTCAGCTGGTCTACAGCCAGAATACCTATACCTGCTCTTTCCATGTGGCTGCTTGGCTTAAGGCAGCAGTCCCCAACATTTTTAGCATGAGCAACTCAGTTCTTAGAACACAATTTTTCCATGGATGGGAGTGGGGGTGGCAGATGGTTTGGGGATGATTCAAATGATGGGGAGCAGCTGTAAATGCAGATGAAGCTTCCCTCATTCACCTGCCACTCACCTGCTGTATGGCCTGGTTCCTAACAGGCCACAGACCACCACTACCAGTCTGTGGCCTGGGGGTTGGTGACCCCTGTTTTAAAGACATTGGAAGGCCTCAAATGTAGCCTCAGAACCAATATCTCGCTTACTTTCTCCTGCCCTCCTGCCTCTTTCCCCACCTCTCCCCCAAAGCAAGTTACAGAAACCATAATTCCTCTTCCTCAAGGCAAGTTATAGAAACTAGCACCTCTTACCCTGCCAAGCAAGCCATAAAACCTAAAAACATTATTATAACTTTCCCCTGCCTCTCTGTATAAGAGCTGGCCACAAAGACATTCTGTCACCTACCTTATTTGATAGTATGTCAGAAGATCTTCATTCCAGACGGGGTCCTCCCTCTCCCCAGGAGGAAGAAATGACACAGGGAGAAGCCAGAAAGAATCTGCACAGACAGACCTTGCTGGGCTTCCCCTCTCTGCCCACCCTTTTTGTTCACTCATAGTTCCACATGGCTGTCTGTCTGTCATCGAATCAAAGCATCAAAGTAGACCCCTGAGTTTCTTCTCTGGGTCTTCATTCTGATGACTCCATGTCATGTAAAATATGGATTGAATAAATTTAGGCTTTTTTCTTGTTCCCTGTCTCTTCTGTAGGGGTGTTGGTAATGAGAAAAGCTACCACCCATCACCTCCCCTGGGCTGGGATTTAGCTCAGTCGGTAGAGTGCTGTGCTGCAGTCTCTAAGGTCTGGAGTTCAATTCCCAGCACCACAAAAAAAAAAGGGAGAAGGGCCTGGCAATCTACTCCCAAGGCAATCCCAAAACAGTCAGCCATTGAAAACCCTATGAGGGTCGCTATGAGTCGGATACTGACTTGATGGCACCTAACAGCAACAACAATCACCTCCCCTGCTGCTTCCTCATAATATGGCAACTGGGTACCATGGGTGAGCATCGCAAGGAGGAAAAGGGCCAAGACTTCTACAACTGGCCGCCTTTTGTGATCTAAAGTCAGGAGTCACATGCTGTTACTTCTCCACCTATCAACAGAAGTATCAAAATTTTGAGCATAGGTTTTCAAACCACCACAATGATGCTTCATTTTTCTTTTTTTTAATTCATTGCACTTTGTTTGTGGTGATGGGGGAGGGCAGGTCTCAGTCTGGAAACTCATTTTTTTCAGTTTGGTTATTGATTTGAAATTTTCCTAGCATCCAATTGCACACTGTATACATGAAATGAATTATCACTCTATACCCCACTACTATGTACAATCAAAATACTTAATAAAAAAGAAATTTTCCTATCACCTATTTTCTCTTACCCCAAAATGATATGTCTACTCAATCTTTGGACCTTCTATATTTACCCTCTAATCTTCTCATCTCTTCTCTCTTGTTTTGCATCTCTTGCTTCATTCTGGTTTCCAGAAATTTTCTCTGCCTTTATCTTTCAATCCTTATAATAATTTTTATCATTTCTGCTAATCTGTTTTTCATTCCCAAGAGGTCTTTCAAGTCTTCTGTCTTGATTTTCCTGCAGCCTGTTCTTGTTACATGTGTACAATAACTCTGATTTCTCTGAGGATATTTCTAAATTTAGCTTTTCCTTATAAGAAAAAATTCATATGCATGCATACTTAAGATAATACAATGACCACCCTCTTCCATGTACTTCTTACCCAGTGTCTCTGAAGAGCTAAAAAGTAAATGAAGGCTGCTAGTTAAATGAAACTCTGTATTCTGAAGCTGAAATTTCAGCCCTTTTTCCTACTTGGCTATCAGAAGTCTAATAAAGAGGTTCCCTTCTGTACTAGCTTCCTAGGACTGCTCACAAAACAGATGACGTAAAATGGCGAAATTCATTGTCATATTTTGGAGGAAGTTGTTGTTGCTGCTGCTGTTAAATGCTGCTGTTGAGTCAGGTCTGATACATAAGGACCCTAATGTATAACAGATGAAACACTCCCTGACACTGTGCCATGCCGAGTACTATGTCTGTGCTTCTCTACTATTCAGAGTTTTCAATGGCTAATTGTTTGAGGAGTGGGCTGCCAGATCCTTCTGGCTCACCTGCAGCACCTGGTATTCCCACGCGGTCTCCCATCCAGGGACTAACCAGGCCAACTCTACTTAGCTTCTGAGATCAGATGGGATTAGATGCCAGGATGGTATGGATGCTGACAAAGGAAACACTCCCCAACACTGTGCCATGCCTGGCACTATTATCAGTGCTTCTCTGCTATCCATAGGGTTTTTAATGGTGGATTGTTTCTCGGGAGTGGGTTGCCAGGTCCTCCTCCCTAACCTGTAGCACCTCGTGTTCCCAGGCAGTCTCCCTTCCAAGGACTAACCAGGCCTGACCCTGCTTAGCTTCCAAGATCTGGCAGGATCAGACATCACAGTGGTATGGCTGCAGACCTAAAATGCTCCTATAAATGTAAAATACAGGTTTCCCAGAGCCCCTTGCTTAGTTTCTGAGGTCAGGCGGGATGAATGCTAGGGTGCTATGGCTGCAGACTATAGAAGTGTGAAATCAAAGTGTCCCACTGAGGGGCTCTGGAAGAGGGTCCATTCCATGCCTGATGGTTGCCCACTGTCTTTGGTGCTCCTTTGCTTTTAGATGCATCGCCCTTTCCTTTGCCTCATTGTCAATGTGGTGTTCTCCCTGTGTGTCTTTTGTCTCCTCTATTTTCTCCTCTTATAAAGAAAACAGTCATTTCATTAGGGCCCAACTTAAGCCAGTATGACCTCATCATAACTAATTCCAAACACCCCATTTCCAAATAAGGTCACATTCTGGAGTACCAGGGGTCAGGATTTCCACATGTCTTTTGGTGGTGTTCCAGTTCAACATATAACACGTCTTCCCCTATTCCTACCACCCACTACCCCCACCCGGCCCATCATAGGAGATTGGATAATTGTTGTTGTTGTTAGGTACCAGACTTCTCTAAACTCTCCCAATCCCTTTTTTCCCCAAGTTAGGTCCAGCCCTAACCCCTCTACTTTTCAGGGCTTCCTGTTTTTAGAATCAACTCATTTTGGCAAATATATTCATCAGTACTGAATAGTCTCATACTCATTAATATACTTCATCTTTGAGAACTTATTTGGGGAAAAAAATTAAAGCATTTTCCTAGTGTTCCACCTCATCTCAAACATGTGTTTGAAATCTGTCAATTGGTTTTAAGTCTATTTCACAGGGATTTAGGAATGCAATAGCTGTCTAGTTTGTCTTTGCAAGCCTAAGTTGAAACTTGAAAGGAAAACCAGAGTATAAGGATAAGCTTTCAATCACTTAGCAAATTATGTTTTTGTTGAGTATCACACTCATTTTCTCACACAGATGCATGGACACATATGTCTTACCGTGGGTTCCTTGGATTGTACTCTTCATCATTCTAATCCAGAATTGCATGTCTGTGTGAGTACATGGTGGCAATGTGACCTCACATGGATTTTGCTGCCATTTTCTCATCTTATAATGAAAATGCAAGTGCCACTGGGTAGGTAGAGTTCTAAGTAAATTGCCTTTCAATCACGAACCAGGTTTCTACTATTGTGTTATGAATCTGCTGTTTATTGGGAAGTAGTGAGTGGCTAAAGTGCTTGCCTATACTTCTATAGATGCCACATTGTTTCACCAGCTCCCCTCCACCATGGTAAGAATACCCTGTAGACATCTGTTCCTTTTGAATAAATGCCACCCTCCAAAAGGTTTTATCCTCTCTACAGGATAAAACATGCTTTGCACAAACTCCATTCCTGACTCACCAAGGGACACAAAGAACATTCTTCTCAGGGGTAAATAAATGATCTCAAATGTAGAGGTTACAAAGTTTTGCATTTTTCCCACCAGCTGCATCTTATCAAAGGAAAAATTCCTATTGCTAGATCATGAACAGCTGATGGTGTGCAGTAGTTAATTTACTGGAGTGAAAAGAAAAATAGGGAGAACTAATAAGTATTTTGGTTGACAGACACAGAAGCCTTTCCATACATCAGAGTGAAAAAAGCCTGGGAAGAGGTGTATTTTTCTGTATTTCTTTACTCATTGCCTAGGGCAGTGCAGTCTCAGTCTTTGAACAAGGTCAGGTGCATTGTGCATGCCCATGATGTGAAGAGCATTGAAAGATTACTGGAGGGGGTGTATCTTCAGCAACAAATGGCTCTGTGGAGGAGGAGAAGGGACCGCACACAGGCTGCCTCTTTATTTCCCAAAGGTAGAGGCCCTGCGGGCTCTTAACAAGCTGGGGTGAGTTAACACCTGCTCCCAGAAAGAATTTACTCAGGCCCTCTGGTCACAGGTAGCTGACTTCCTGATGGGCAGGGCTGGAGGCCCCTTTCAGGAGGAATTTTTGTCTCTCCATATCAATGGGAAATGGACAGTAGACAACTGTACAATGTTTTCCAAGTTGAAAAGCCAGGTGGCCCCAACTCTCAAAGCAGGTAACAAGGAAAAATAACAACAAAAAATGCCAAATATGTAAACATTAGAATGCTGTATTGTGCATTGCTGTATACTTTTGTATTTTAAAATTACCTTTGAATATATAAATATTTTTCTTAATCATCATAGAACACTTGAGTAATTAAGGACATTAAGGGGGAAAGAGTAAGGCAATCTGATATTTATACTGAGGCTTACTCGTGTGGTTACCAGAGAATATGTTATTTGGGGAATACATTAATGATAAGACATGATTATTATTGCTGCTTTTAAGCAGTTAGCAGATTATTTCAAGAACAGGATATGTACACACATGACTTTCTAACAAATCAATAAGTACCTTTTTGTGTAACATGCCAAAAGTATTACTAGAAGATTATCACTGCTTAGGCTATGTCAAGTGGAGGAGTAAATGAGTCCAGTCAAATATAATTAATACAAAAAAGTTAAAAAGAAAACATCTCTAAACATTAATGTTCTTATTGTGTTGTTGTTAGGTGCCATTGACTCATAGTGACCCTTATAGAGTTTTCATTGGCTGATTGTTTTGGGATTGCTTCGGGAGTGGATTGCCACATCCTTCTTCCATTTTTGCAGTGCTGGGGAGCAAACCCAGGTCCTCAGAAAGTACAGAGCAGCACTCTACCACCTGAGCTTAATCCTAGCCTATGTTATTGTAGGGGATATGAATCTTACCCTGGAGACTAGGACTTGGAAGAAATGTCATTTATTCATTACTTTCAAATGAGATAATTCAGACTTTTATAATGATCAAAAGGCAGTGAGCTTACCTTTCTTCTCTAAACATGTAGGAATGATGAATGAAATATTTCAAAAATGAAAAAGAAAAAAAAGCAGGAAAATCTAATTAGCCTCTGATACAAAACAAACATCTCTGTGGGCAAGAAACAAAAGGAAGACATAAATTGTGGGTTGTCTGAGGACTGGAAATAGGCAGTGATAACTGAGAACTTTTTGTTGTTGTTGTTGGGGTTTTCAATGGCTGACTATTTTGGGATTGCCTTGGGAGTGGATTGCCAAGTCCTTCTCCCGTTTTTGCGGTGCTGGGAATTGAAATCAGGGCCTCAGAGACTGCAGCGCAGCGCTCTACCCACTGAGCCAAATCCCAGCCCATAACTGAGAACTTGGTCCCTGTGAAATAAGAAATTCTAAATGTAATGAGACCTGGAACAGAGCCAGCATCCTGTTTGATGCCTGTGGTAGTAAGGGCTCTCCCCTCAACTGGGAATATGGCTTTGGATGAAGCTATGAGCCTGGGGAGATGAAGGACAAAGTATCACTTCAAGAAATGAGCCAAATGCCTAACAGACTCCATAATGGGTCTGCCACATGGTTCAATGCCTTCTAAGGGCAGTATATACCCATCTCAATTGTAAACCTGGTCCTAGGTTGGGAGTAGGAAGGCTAGAGTAGGGACAGACAACCATCAAACTCTTAGGGAGGGAAAAGTTGGGAGGGGCTGTTCAAAATGAGCCTTCAAACCAAAATTCCAAAACACATAAAGAAATCTAATTTCTAAAAGGACAGCAAGAAAACAAAAGACTTGAAAGAGTAAGTCATTTCAAATGAAATTTATTTTAAGGAATAGTCTGAAAAGACATCAGAATAAATTTGTTGAGGTGATTCAAAGACAAACCGATTTACATATTAGAGAAATAAATTATGAAACAGAAATATGCAGAAATGAAATGCAAATGAGACAAATTAAATCATATCCTCAGTCCCCACATTGCTAGAAAGACTGGGAACTAACTTAAGGTTACAATCAGATTCCTTCACCAGCCTAGGAAGGAATGATGTATCTGTGAAGTTTGTATAACACTGTAAGATGAATGGAAGATCTCTATTACTATTCCATCCAGGTCATTGCTAATATCCTCATTCACTCGACTTTATGATCTCACTTGATGACTGAGCTGCTTGAGCTACAGGGGGTCAGAGATTACACTGAAGTTGAGAGCTCTCCAGTCCAGGGATTAGGTGATGTTACTGAATGGGAAAGAAAGACGCTGGTCCTGTCTCTTTTAGGACATTCCCATCACTTTTGTATGTGTAGGTTCTCAGGCTCTATCCAGAAATTTTGATTCCCTTGACCTGGGGCATGGATTAGAAATTGGTATTTCTAACAACCTTCCCTATAGTCTCAGCTTTTGGGAAACACTGATATTTCTTATATTTCTCATCTTTCAAGTGATGAAACCAGGCAAGATGAGAGAAATACTTTCCCAGGTCATATAGCTAATTATTGACAGAGTAAAGCCCACCCCTTTCTTTTGCTTATTTCCGGTTCAGTTCCCTTTTCTACTTTTAGTTTCTTAAGTGAAAACTGAAGTCATTTATATTGAGAACTTTCTTCTCTTCTAATTGAAGGGTTTGGTGATTTAGTGGAATCCCATAAATTCTGATATGTCGTATTTTCATTTTCATTCAGTTCAAAATACATTCTAATTTCCTTTTTGAAGTCTTCTTTGAGTCTGCAAACTAAAATTCCAAAACACATAAAGAAATCTAATTTCTAAAAGGACAGGTGAGAAACAAAAGACTTGAAAGAATAAGGCAATATATAAATGTGTTACTTTCCAAAGTGGACATTGTCCACATATCTCCTCTTACTGATTCCCTCTTTATTTTGTAGCCAGAGAACACATTGTGTTCCTCTGTATCCTTGTTCCTCTGT
This sequence comes from Pedetes capensis, assembly GCA_007922755.1. Lineage (NCBI taxonomy): Eukaryota > Metazoa > Chordata > Mammalia > Rodentia > Pedetidae > Pedetes > Pedetes capensis. The sequence goes on from VMDO01001315.1 coordinate 143,470, forward strand.
ATGAATCATTTTTAATTTATTGAGACTTGTTTCATGGCCTAGACTATTGTCTATCTTGGCAAATGTTCTGTGTGTCCTTGCTAATGTGCATTCTGCTCTAAATTAGTGAAATGTTCTCTAAATGTCAATCAGATTAAGTGGATTAGAAATGATATTCAAATTTTCCTGCTGATATTATATCTACTTGATCTATAAATTATTGGGAGAAGAGTGGTAAAATCTCTATAACTATGAGTTTATCTATTTCTCTTTGCAGTTCTATCAGCTTTGGTTTTATGTTTTTTGAAGCTGTATTATTAGAAACATAAGTGTTTAGGATTAGTATATAGTCATGCATCACTTAATGAAAGGGGTATGTTCTGAGAAATGTATCATTAGGTGATTTTGCCATTATGAAAACAAGACAGAGAATACTTACAAAAAATCAGATGGCTATAACTCACTAGCTGATATAATCTTATGGGACCGCCATCCTATATGCCATCTGTTGTTGACTAAAACCTTGGTTTTTTAATCATACATTGTACTTCTACCTGTATTAAAACCTCACACATTATTGTTTTAGTCAATTATTTGTTAAAATATATAAATAAGAAAAATGTTGTGTTTACCTGTGTAGTTTCCATTTCTCATTCTTTTCAATTTTTTGTTGTGGATCCATATTCCTACCTAATACCATTTCCCTGTATCTAAAACACTTCCTTTAATATATTTTATTATATGAGTCTACTGGTGATGAATTCTTTCCATTATTGAAAAAAGGCCTTTATGTTGCCTTTGTTTATGAAAGATATTTTTGAAAAGTAAAGACATCACATTGAAGACAAGGTGCACCTGACTCATGTCATGGTATTTTGGTATTTTTACTCACATCATATATTTGTAAAGGCTAGATGTTGAGTAAGGGAGACAGAAGAAGAATTGATGCTTTTGAATTATGGTTCTGGAAAGGGTATTGAATAAACCATGGACTGCCAAAAGAACCATCAGATTGTCCTAGAAGTAATGCAACCAGAGAGCTCCTTGGAAATAAGGATGGCTACACTGTATCTTACATATTTTGGACATGGAGTTAAGAGGGACCAATCCCTAGAGACAGACGTCATGTTTGGGAGAGTGGTAGGTCAATGAAAAAAAGGATGACCTTCAATTAGATGGATTCACACAGCTTCTGTAACAATGGACTTAAACATAAAAAAAGATCATGTGCATGTCACAGTGTCAGGTAGTGTTTCATTCTGTTATACATAGGGTCATTATGACTTAGATCCAACTCCATGACACCTAACAACAACATAAAATTCTAAGTACACAATCTTTCTTTTGGTACTTTAAGACTTTTTCTTCAGTCTTCTCATTTGTATCATTCTCTAGGACAAATCTGTACTCATCTTTATCCTTGTTCCTCTGTATGTAATGTGTCTTGATTCCCTGGATGTTTCTAAGATTCTCTTTTATCATTGCTTTTGAACATTTTGATAATTATGTACATTGATGCAGTTTTATTTTTGTTTCTTGTGCTTTGGATTCTTTGCATTTCTTGCATCTGAGGCTTTACAGTTTTCAAATAATTTGGACACAATTCAACCATTATTCTTTCAAATATTTTTTATATAAACTACAATTATATGCTTATTGAAGCACTTGAAGTTTTCTCATAATTCACTGAAGCTCTGTCTATTATTTTAACTCTTTTCTTCATCCATGTTTCATTTTTGATAGTTTCTATTTCTGTGTCTTCAGGTTTACCTCTTTTCTTTGGTAATAGTCTGACATTGATCCCACACAGTGTATTTTTACCTCCGACTTTGTAGGGTTTTTATTTTAGTATGAAAGGTTTGAACCTAGGGTGTCCTGTGCATCCTAGGCAAGTGCTATATCACTGAGCTGCACCATCAGTACCATTTTTTATTTTTTATTTTAAGGCAGGGTCTTGCCAAGTTGTGTGGGCTGCCTTTGTTCTGAAACTTGAAATCATCCTGCCTTAACCTCCTGAGTAGCTGAGATTATAGGCATGTGCCAAGGTGCCTGGCTAAAAATCTTTGTGGTTTTTATCTCTAAGAGTTTGATTTGCATCTTTTTCATCTTTCACTTCTCTAATAGTCTTTAGTCTTTCTTCTATCATTTTGAGCATTTAGAATATAATTATGACTGATAACAAATTCTATAATTTGTATCAGTTCTGGATCAGTTTTGGTTGATTAAGTTTTCTCATCCTTCTTTGCATGTCTGATAATTTCTGATTGCGTACCAGAAATTCAAATTTTCTTTTGTTGGTTGATAGATATTTTGAGCTTTTAAATAAATATTCTTGAGCTTTGTGCTGAGACATGGTTAAGTTTCTTGGAAACAATTTGATTCTTCAGGTCTAACTTTCAAGCTAGACATTTTGTTAGGTGAGGCCAGACCAGAATTTAGTTTAATGTTAATTTTGCCCCACTTTTGAGGCAATATCCTGAATAGCTGATGCTCTGTTAATTATCAGTTTTGGCTGATAGAAATACACACTATTCCCATGAAATTTTGGATCACTAATGACTGTTCCATCTAATACTTTCAGATTGTTCTTTCCTAAGCCTTGAGTAGTGTCCTCAGCCAATTTCTGTGCCTATAACAAAATATCTGTAACCAAAAATTTATAAAGAATAGTCTACTTGGCTCACAATTCTAGAGGCTGTGAAGTTCAAGAACAGGGCCATGGCATCTGATTGACATCAGGTAAGGGCTTTCTTGCTGCATCCCAACATAGCAGAAAGCATCTCATGACGAGACAATGCAAGTGTGCTAGCTTGGGTCTCATTTCCTCTTTTTATAAAGCCATGAATGCCATCATGAGGGCTCTACGCTCATGACTTCTTCTAACTCTAATGACTTCTTTAAAGATTTTATCTCTAAATACCATCAACATACAAACTTAGGGATTAAGTTTCTAACACACAATCTTTTGGAAGATACATTCAAACAATAGCAAGTAGTTTCCTTACATGTATATATTATCACAACTCAGCTAAATACTTAGGGCCATTACTCTTCAAATCTCTGGAGTTTTCTCACTATACAACTGTTTCCTCTCCAGCATTTTGGCCTGTCCTAACTCTACTTCATTGTCTCACTTCAGGGAGGTTTCCAGTCTTTGCTGGGGTTACCCCTTCCTCTGCCACACTTGGAAACTTTCTAGGCAATTAACTGGGGCAATTGTAGGACTTGCCTCACTTGTTTGCTCTCTTTGTGGTATCCCTAGCCTTCAATGCCTGATGTACAATGTTTTAAAAATACTTGTTTTATGTATTTTACATTTTTAGTTGCTTTGGGTGGGAGAGTAAGTCTGTTCCCTGCTATATCTTCATCAGAAGCAGATACCTCCTCAAACACATTTTTAAGTTAAAGAATTTAATTTATATAAAGAAAAATATTACAAACTTATTGGCCTAATATGTGAGTATAGCAGACATTATGAAAGTGCTTTGTAAATGACTGACTTTACTGCCTACTCCAAATCATTCACGATAAAAGAAAAATAACTGAGACCTAGAAGGGGCAAGAGATGCAATGAGACCCACATGATTCCTTTATGAAAAGAGTAAATCAAATTCATTATTCCTCTCTTTATGACCAGTATTCTTGCCAATATTTCACTGTTTTAAACTATACTAAATCTGTCAATTGAAAAGCAGAGAGTTCACACTCTTATTAAAATATACCTAACCAAATAAATGGCCTATGGTCATACCACTGTCGTGTCCAATCCTGTCAGATCTCAGAAGCTAAGCGGGGTCGGGCCTGGTTAGTACTTGTATGGGAGACCGCCTGGGAACAACAGGCTTGGGAGAAGAACACAGCAACCGACTACCCCCTCCCCCCAAAAAAAACAATCACCCATTGAAAACTATGGATAGCAGAGAAGCATGATAATAGTGTTTTGTCTGTTGTACATAGGGTCACTATGAGTCAGATACCAACTTGATGGCACCTAACAGCAACAACCAAATAAATGCCTGCAGCCATAGCTCTGTCGCATCTGATCCCATCAGATCTCAGGAGCTAAGCAGGGTTGGGCCTGGTTAGTAGGTGGATGAGAAACCGCCTGGGAACATGAGATACTGTAGGCTTGGGAGAAAGACCTCAACAACCCACTCCCAAAATCAATCTACCATTGAAAACCCTATGAATAGCAGAGAAGCACTGACAGTAGTGTTTCACCTATTGTATGTCAGACACACTCAATGGCACCCAACAACAACTAAATAAATATTTGTATTTGAAAGTCATAAATAATCAGGCATTGGTTCAATTTATTTGTGCCATGTTTTTAAAAAAATGTTAATCTCCTTATGTATACTCTAGAGAAAAAAATTGTATCATATTCTTTCCACTGAAATTAAATAATTTTTTGGTTCATCTCGAAAGGAAAGGGTTGTTTTGTGCTGAGTGATGTAATCTGATATTGGCATAGGGTCACCTTGCTTATTTTGTTGAGGAGCAGGAGGATAAGTCAGTTGCCACAAAAAAAAAAAAAAAAGAAAAGAAAAGAAAAAGGAAAAAGAAAGAAAAGAAAAAAAGAAAAGAAAACAACAACAACAACAACAACAACAACAACAACAAAAACCCATACATTTGACCAGTAACTTTTTATATGGACACATCCTTTAATCCATTAGTTATCATAGTACAAGACCCTCGTACCTTCAAAATTTCCAAGTACCTGTGAAAATGTTTGAGATGTACAAAAATAAATTGATTCATCCCAAATATAAAAAAGAAAAATCATACAATTAGAACTAATGTTTTTAATTTCTGAAGATAAATCATAAGAATCTGTACCTACAACCCAACTCTTACATTGCTGTATTTATTTGGTTAAATGTGAGTTATCCGTTCATTCTAATATGCCTAATGTGATGTGAGGGGGATATCCACAAGTAAGAGTGTTCAGGTCCACCAAAGAGTTATTAAATGCCCCATATTCAGTTACTGACATTCCAGAGACATATTCAGAGAGTTGCTAGTCACTCTTATTTAAAAATAGTGATGAATTCTAATAAATATATGTTTAGTTAAGGTTTTTCTTTATCCCATTTTACCAGATGAGAATGTTAGTTCATTTGCATTTTTACTTGTTAAATGTCCTTTGTCTCTTAAGACAGTTCTCAAATAGGATCAGAAAAATCCCCATCCCAATGGAAGCAGGTCTTTCTTTCAATCATTGTCTGTTGGAAAGTTTTAACAGATATGAACTGCCCCTGAGCTTCTGAAATGCAATGACATTTGTGCTCCTCAAGTTTTCTAAATAAAACAAGTCTTCTTCCAATGCCCCTTCACCAAGATTAATGAGAAGTTTATCAGCACTTCATCACCACCCTTGGATCTTGCAAAATATCCAGGCAGGTGTCATCAAGAACATAACAGGTGGGGTAATGTTTTCATTATTTCATGGATCTTTAAAAGTATACAAAACAGGCTGGGCTCAGTGGCACACACCTGCAATCCGAGCAGCCCAGGAGGTGGAGACAGGAGGATTGCAGGTTTGAGGCTAGAGGCAGGCTGCACAACTTAGTGAGATCCTGTCTTAAAACCAAAAAATTTAAAATGGAGTGGGGTGCAGCCCAGGGGTAGAGCATTTGCAAAGTATGTGTGAGGCCCAGGATTCAAATTCCAAGACTAAAGAAATAGAAGAGTATACAAAACAACCAGTACCACTGATAGTTCCTCAAACCATCCTCCATGCCCCACTGTACTCAACTAAGAGGACCTTTGCTAGGACCCTCAGGTCTATACTGCTTGGTTCTAAGTTCCACAGAATCATCCCCACCTGATGTTTTGCCATCTTTAGAATATTGTACTGAGGTCACATCTTCCTTTTGCACAGTTGCAAGAAAACAAACCACCCCCCAAAGTCAGACCCAGTGATCCAATGAAAACCATATATTTGGTCTGTGCTCTAGGTTCTTACCCTAGATCTTCTAAAACCCTTGTTGTTTCCTAAGTGATAGAGATTCAAGGAGCATCTTTTGTATTAATATTTAGCCTTTAACCTTGGTTCCTGACACAGAGCTCCTAAACCCCTTGGAATTTCCTGGGGGAACGTGTTTTTTTTCCATTGAGGCAACTTTGTATGGTCTTCAACATGGGGCCTGGTCCCCAGAAAGACCATACTATGGTGGAAAGCTTAGGACTTTCAGTCTTCACCCCACTTCTGCAGGAAGGGGAGAAAGGATGGAGATTGAGTGAACAGTGGTCATGTCTTACATGATGAAACCTCCATAAAAACTCCTCAAATATGAGGTTTAATCCAGTTTGGTAAACATACCCAATGTGTTGGAAAGGTGAAATACCCCATCTCCACAAGTGTAGAAGCTTCTATGCTCAGGACTGCTTTGGACCTCACCCTCTGTACCTCTTCATCTGGCTATCCTGTTGTATCCCTTGTTATATCTTTGTTATAAATAAGTAAACATAAGGAAATGTTTCCTTGAATTTTGTGAGTCAAACATAAGACGGGGCTACAGGAACCTTCAGTTTCTAACCAACTTGGACAGAAGTGTGTATAACCTGGGGACTCATTATTGGCAATTGACATCTGACATGGGGACGGTCTTGTGGGACTGATTCTTTAACCTATGGACTCTGCACTAACTACAGGTATTTAGTGTCCTAATTGAATTGCAGGACACAGCCATTGTCTGGAGAGTTGGTGAATGGGTTGGTGTTGGAACCCCCTCTTAATCCCTAAAGTTAGTGTCAGAAGTGTGACAATAGAGACAAATAGTCAGGTTTTCATATTTAGGTACCTTTTCTCTTCCACTCATACAGGACCAAGTCTTATCTTGGTCTCCTTTCAGACAGTACAGTCCACTCCCTCGATGGACCTAAAGCAGAGTTGCCTGTCATGTGGTCAGAGATTTCTAGTGGTTCCTGGTAACCCTTCAAATAATCTGCATGTATTTAAACAGTTTCAGGTGAATAGAATCATGCAAGCACCTTGGTTTCCCTCCAGTTCACAAATTGGAAAAGTAAGAGGAAATGTGACTTTTTCAGAAATCCCACTGGATCCTTTATAATTAACACAAGCTTACCAATAAACCTCTGCTGGCTTAGATCCCCAAAGGAGCAAGATAAGACAGCCTGAGAGATAAGTCCCTGGCAACTTGGTAGGTGGTATTAGGTATGGAATAACATGAATTCTGTGGAGCGACAGAGAAGGTCTCCTCACACAAGGCCACTCACATTGTTTACTTCAGTTTCCCCAGTAAATAGAATGCAGAAGCAATTGAAGAAGGACCCTTATTGCTCACAAAGGGATGTGAACATGCCTCAAGCTTTCAGCATGTGAGATGAAGAGCTCAGCTTCATGCCACATAAAGTAGGAACATGGCTGATGATAAATGAAATTCTGTAACAGAGTCTACTCTCTTTAAAGGCCCCTGTCATTAGTCTTCATGAACATTGTTAGACATTTTAAGAAAAGTTAGAAGATATTTTTAAGAGAGAAGAATGAGTTGAGTCAGTGGAATTAAAAATTCTCTGGAAAGGTAAACCTTTCCAGCAAACCTGAAATTCAGCCCAGTACATTCTAGCAGCACACATATATTCCTTTTCTCCATAGACATTAGAGTCACTAACAGGATCTGATATCAATAACCATAAACTTCTCCCAGATTCATGCAATACAGTCAATAACAAGGTTTTTTAAAATGCTGTTCAAGAGCTGCCTTCTCAGTAGTTACCTTACAAAACCGTGACATAATCATCTCTCTGTAAGCATCTTTGCCTCTCTAATCTATCCTCTGCAATTTACCTCTTACTCCATCCCACTCTCTTCTCTGTACTGACTCTTTAGCACTTTGTTTTGTCACTATAAAATATAGTTAATTATCACATTGTCTTCTCACTAATTGCTATTTGAGATTATTCTGTTTTCTCAACTCAGTTTTAAATTTTTTTGTGAACAAAGAGTATTAAAACCCCTTGGTATACCATAATAACTAAAATAAGTCTAAGTACCTAATAGCTACACAACCATATAATCAACAATTAATTGACTGTTAGATTTAAATCACACACCAAAAATAAAACAAAACTGGATTATGTCTTAGTTTTTCTCCCCCAATTAGATGGTGCCCCCAAGGTAGTACAAAATCTTGGTTGTTTTCTTCTAAGTGTCCCTTTCAGGAACCTGAGATGATTTGGCTATGGTTTGAGTATGTCCCTCAAGGGTGTGTGTGTTGATATTTAATCTCTATTGTGAGGTATTCCAAGGATGGAAACTTAATCCAATGATAGCAGCTTTGGGGTGGTGATTAGAATTAGATAAGGTCATTGGAGGGAAGCCTTGTGATTGAATACTGGTGGCTTTCTAATAGGGAAAGAGACCAAAAGAGACACATACCTCTGTGTTCCCCCTCTTGCCATGTCTTGTGATTCATATGTGGTTTGAGTATCTCCCAAGGGTCCTGGTCCCCAGTGTGGGAGGTGCTGTGGAATCCACAAGAGATGAGAGGTCCTTAGGTCATTGGGGCCATGCTCTCACAAGGTAGATCTACTGTGACCTGTTTGAGTCTCAAGAGAGGATTGTTATAAAAGGATCAAGGCTGACCTTGATATGATCTTTCCTCCACACGTGCTCCACCATCCACCACCTGCTATAAGGTTTCCCCTACAGCCAAAGCCTAAATCTGTTTAGACTTTCAGCCTACAAAACTATAAGCTGTAGCTGTTTATGTATAAACCAATTTTCTTATAAAGTTTGCTGCCTAGGTATTTTGTTGCAGTGGCACAAACAATATACCATGTGATGCTCAACATTGCCCTCCAATCTCTACCAGCAAGAAGGCTATCACCAGATGTGGGCCCTTGAACCTCCATAACTGTGAGCTAAATAAACCTCTTGTCTTTATAAATTTGCCTCACCCTTGGATATTTTGTCATAGTAACACAAAAAGGACTAATATAGAATCTGACCAGAAAACTGCAATAGCTCAGGTAAATAGGAGGCCAAAATGGACTTTCTCTCAGAAATACAATGTTTTTTGTTTTAATTTGAGTCTTAAATGGGGACAATTATATTAAGAAGGATAGAGCCATTCCTCAGGCCTATTTGGAAGTGTTACATTTGGGACAGGTGGACGACTAAAGATAAACAGAACAAGACCTAGGTCAAAGGCCTTCCCAAGAAAGAGGCTTCAGGACTCCTAATGAAACTCTTAGCGTCTGTCATAATCTTCAAAGCACAGGATAGCGAACAGCCCAAAGCAGGCCCCTGGGTTCTGTCTGCCCTGAGATTAGAGACAAGATCACTGAATTGCAGGCTGATGACCCCTGTGACTGACTGAAGCTATCGGGCTCACTTTTCATCATCCTGTTATCCTTTTGTGAATGATCAGAATCTCCCCTTCCTGTCTGGTTTGCATCACTGACAAGGTCCACTTTTTTATTCTTGAGACATTCTTCCTTAACCCTCCCTATTAGGAAGAGCACATTCCACTTCAAGATGAGCTGGAAAACAGGGTTTAGCACAAAACAATAGTAAGTTGTTGAGATAAAGCACCCAATAAAGCACCTGGAAGTAGAAAAAAGCAGAAATAATATGTGCCTTCTTATGGAGGAATGCTTCCCATCCATCAGCTGAAAAGGAAAGTCTGGGACATGGCTTAAAGTTTTCATTAAAATGGAAAAGAATGTCAGGAAGTCAGATTTGGACCAACAGCAATGAGATTTTCTTTTTATAGTTCATTTCCTTTGGACAGTTTTGCAGTGGGCTTCAAAGTTCTCTCTCTGGCCACATTCAGTGAAGTTACTTTTTCTTCCTCTTTTTGATTGAACCACAGCTTTGGGAAGGGTAGCGAAGTAAGCTGAAATGAAATTGCGAAAGTTATGGTTCTCAAGTAAATGAGATTTTCTCTAATGCTTACCAACTGTCACCAGGTCAGATGGATTTTTCTGCTTGAAGTCCCTTGATGCATTAATTTCTCTGCTGTCTTATGGTATCCCTCTGAAAGTAACCTCAACAGCCATAAAAACATAAAAAGAAAATACATAGCATAACAGCTGCACAAAAGGACAGTGAGAAATAAAAAGCCAAGAAAGACATGAAAAAAAAATGTCTCTAGACAAGAATGTTTGCTTGGTTTTCAAATCAGAGGGCAACTCACACATCATGCTACCCACACCACCAGAAAATGGCTCAGTGTGATAAGGGTGGGTTGGCGGAGCTAGAAATCCTAAAAGGTAGGTGAGTGTTCTCTTTTCTTGATTTATCTAATATAGTGATTTTTGAAAACCTTTTTAAAGCAGTGAGACCACAGTATATGAAGCAGCTGAAATTGGAGCTGCAGCTGGCTGAGCTGGGGGTGTCAGCAATAGGGCCCCCCCACACACACATCCACAGCTCACCAGAGCCTTCAGGGAGCTGTAGGCTTAGAGATGTAAAAGTCACTACTCTAGAGGATTTTCAGTGTTAACACCAGAATTTCATTGCTCTGAATACAAATAGCTATGATCTAAGTCAGAGAATAAGAAAATGTCTCTGCTTTTCTCTAATATTTTCAAAGTTTCCTTGCCCATTCTAGTTTGTTGGAGAAAAAAATTAGTACCATTTATTATAGATACTACCAGTCTAATCACCTACTTCCTGAATGCCTTCATCTCCCTTCCTTTGGACGAGATAGAGTAGGTTTAGGGGGGTATAGCTGTAGATACCTTCCTTCAAAAAGCATTTCAACAGATGTTTATTGAATGCCTCATGTCCAAGGCACTATCCAATCATTGAAAGATATCAATTAGTGTGATAGTAGTAATAATAGTATTAATAGGAACACTAACAGCAAACATGTATACAATCAGTAAGTGCTGGACAGAGCTAAAGCTCCTTATGTGCATTGAATCCTTCAAGCATGTATGTGTGACACCCTACGATTATAGTTTCTAATTTATAGATAAGGAGATGGGTGTAGCTACGTTAAGCAATTTGCCCCAAATTACATATCTAGCAGGTAGCAGAGCTACAATTTGAACCTGGACAGTCTGGATCCTACAGCTGTGCTTTTAGCATATTTGCTTTATGTGCACTGTCTTTGGGATTCATCAGTTCTGCTTTTATTCATCTTATCACCTATGTTGCCAATGAGAAGTTTCTGGTTACAGACCTTTTAAGTCCTTCCTCCTTTCAAAACTTCATAAAGGACTATGAACAATACGTCCATGAGCAATGCCACTGCCTCCCCCTCTCCCTCCCAAATCAGTCATTGAATACCTGCTGCTCCTTAGGTGCTTGCATCATCTGTATCATTAATTAAGCATGAATCTTTCTGGGTAGATATTTTTTAATCAGTGAAAAGCTGGGAATTTGAGGAATTCCTTAATTTGTTCATAGACCTATAACTAAGAAGGATCTATGCTGGATTCTGACTCACACCTATCTCTCTATCAAAGCCTTTTACACTCCTATGTTGTCAATCTTGGCCAAGATAGCAAGATGGTCAAAGTTGCTCATTAATGCCTCTAATTAGTGAAACTAATGTCATGAATCCCTTTTTCCAACTTTCTTCTCTTATACTGTTTATGTCCCCACATAATTCTTACACTGTTTCTATATTTGCAAAACATAGTCTTTCCCTTATTAGCCATCAGTATCTAAAGCCTAAAGTGTGGAAGAAGGACAGATGCTGCTTCTCTTTTCCATAAGTCATGAAAATGATATGGAACAAGTTTGAGGAGTCGGCCACTCCAAATCCTGTGGTTTTCCACTGCTTCATGCTGAACACTGAACTCTGGCCTGCTCAGAAGCATCCAAACATCTGAATATTTATGATGTCTTTCACTCATCAAAATGCACTGCAGGGCTTTGATGACTTGACTGAAGCTAATAGGAACTGACAAAGCCAGGTCAGATCAAGAGGGTTTAGAAGGTTTTGAAGATGGGCAAGAATGACAAATCTGTCTCAGATTAAGATGATTTTCACTTCTATTTCCTACAAAACCAGAAACAAGCAGTGCGAATAATACACACAAGATTGAAGGGCAAAGTGAGTAGCTGTCATTCTCTGGTTCTTTCTGTGAAATTCACTGGTCCACCAGAGGCAGGACTCTGCCATGTGGGAGGCCCTAGTTTTAGAGGATTGTAGACTTAGAATATCAGAGTGCCCCAGCGTGGGCCAGGTACACAAAGCAAGCACAGTCCTATCACCATATAAGGAATTGCTTTCAGCACCAGCTCTGCTTCTAAGTTCAGTCACACATGTTTCATTGAATGTATAGAAAGCCTAGCTATGGCTGACTGTGCCACCAAAATCATTAATTTTTCATGCTTAAAGCTAAATAGTGCCAGATGTAATTGGGTATCTTATCTGGGCTGAGGGTGAGACAGTTCAGGTAGAGTTAAACACTACCACTTTCTAAGTCCTTTGGATTTTCTAAGTAGAAGCCTCTTGTAGATATTCAGTGAACTTCTTAATTATCCTGGAGTATTCAAAGATACTTAAAACAGATGCCCATGGATGCCCTTATGTAAACTTGACCCATATTAAAGAACTTGAATCCTTTGTACAATGTGGCTTCAGACATCCCAGACCTATTAGATAGACTAGGTATCTTCCGAAAGAAAAAAACTATAAGAAATGGAACCTGAATCTCTGGAGAAAAATCACCTTGAACGAAGAAATCTGTCCCGGGTGGCCAACTGAGCAATGGGGCTGACACTTTAGTTCTGGGTGGAAGCGAGGCTCTCACATCTCACCCGGCTACAACTATTATGATTCCAGAATGCCTGGGAGCCCTGCAAAGGAGAAGGATGGGGGTACAGAGAACTTTGTCCTTAGAGGCCCCATAGCTCTGATAGAAGAAGCCCTTCTGAAGATCTGGTCAGGCAAAACAGAAAATACTTCCCTAGTGAGTGGTGGGGAAGAGAAGCTATGGTGATTGGTCAGGTGGAGAAAGTCGGGACCCTGTGAGCAAATGGAGGCCAGTGTTCTCTGGAGTGGGCTGAGAATGGTTAGCAGTGTAGTCAGCAAGCTACAACGTGATGTACTTCCTGTGGTGCAGGTATGGTCAGTCAGAGGGAAACAGGCAGCAATACAGGCAGCAGCAAGGGCAGTGTCTGGGGTGGCCAAATGACAGCAAGAAGACCCAGACGGGAGAGGCAGAAGCAGAGATACCACAAAGCTGCATCCTCTGTGAGATAGCATCCCAACCTGGCACTTCCAGAGAAGGACTGATTCTATTTTGGATCCTTAAATCCAAGAGAAGGACTAAGGAAGGAACCAGGGATATACATGGCACACCGAAATGGAAATACACTCGAGGAGTCTCCATGGTAGGGTAGAGGGGAAAGGAGGATCACAGACTTTTTACCAGTTAAGTGGGCAGGCACCTTGGACCACTGAGGTTTAAGCAGTAACAACAAACATGATGCATATCACAATGTGAAGCCTGAGACTTACAATTCACACACAACATCTGAGCTGTGGTCCATCTGAGTGCAACGTCTCTGATATTTGGAAAGGAGACCTGACAGAGTAATTATTCAGCAGGTAAGTCTTTGGGGACCTCCTTCATTCACATACTTCCATCTTTCCTAACTCAGAAAACATTTATTGAATATCTATTGTATATCAGACAATAGGTCAGGGACTGAGAGCATGAAAATCTACACAAAAATAAATATATTGTAGTCTCTGACCTCACTGACCTTAGTGGGGCACTGATCTATTAAATGAGGATAGGTGCTCAGGGCAGGCATAGCCATGTATAAGAAAATACAAAGAAAGGGGTGAGGGACATTGAAGAAGACAGCCTAGTAATGGAGCCACACAGGCCTTAATAGGTGGCAACAGTTTTGTTTAGACAACTAGGAGGCTGGTGTTTGGATCTGTGGCCATGTGGAAGCCATATGCTCCAGTCTCCTGGCTCCTTCTCTCTGCTCTGTAGCCTGAGAGTTTGACTTCCACAGACCACATCCTCCCTTATTCTTTACCTTCTAGTTTTGTATTACTAAGTGGAGACTGCAGGCTGGGGTTTAGCTCAGTTGGTAGAGTGCTGTGCTGCACTCTCTGAGGACCTGGGTTCAATCTCCAGCACCACAAAATCAGGGAGAAGGACATGGCAATCCACTCCTGAAACAATTGACACCTAACAACAATAAGAGGAGACATCAGCAGGAAGTCAGAGAACCACAGGGGAGAGCAATACTTATTCCCTTGGCTCCCTCTCTGACAGAGTTGACAACAGCTGGGTGCTTCTGTCCAAGACCAGGAATCCTTCCCCAGCAAAACCAAGGAAGAGTAATCAGAAGCAGGCAAGTTTAGTAGCTCCCTGCTGTTGCCAGCCCCCGGGTAGTTAGTTATCTTAGCATAATTACTTCTACCCTCGCCATTCTGAGGAGACCCTTCATTTAACTATGTTCTATCACCTTTTCAGGTGCACCATCTGTTCCCCCTTGGGACTCCACGTGATACAGCATCCCAAGCACAATAGTGTGTGCAAAGAAGATGTGAAATGACACAGCTCATTCAGGGACCTGCAAAGTTAAGGAGGCAGAGGCAGGATCTGCAGGTGGGGAGGCTGGCAGGGGCCAGGTCATATGGATCCTCACAGGCTCTGGGCAAGAGATTTTATCCCAAGGACTCTGCTAACGCTCCTGGGATTTATGGATTAGGTTTTTCTCATGTTTTCTTCAGAATTCCTTCTTGTTGTTGTTGTTGTTGTTGTTGTTGTTGTTAGGTGCCATGGAGTTCTGTGTGACTCACAGTGACCCCCACAGGGTTTCCCATAGGTGATTGTTTCAGGATTGCTTCAAGAGTGGGCTGCCACATCTTTCTCCCATTTTTGTGGTGCTGGGGTTCGAACACTGGACCTCAGAGACCTCAGAGCAGCACTCTACCAACTGAGCTAAACCCCAGCCCAGAATTCCTTAGAATCTTATATTATTCATGGCCTTGAATTAAAGGCACTCCCTGACTCTGAATCACAGAATACAGTTTGTAAATAATCTAGATGAATGATAACAGAACTTCTATTTTCTGCTGACAATCCCTATGAATTACTATTAGGAATGAAAACACAGAACTGAGTTGAAAGAAGTAGTTTCCATTTGCTCAGTGTGGATATTCCTTAAGCGAACTGTTTACTGGTAGACGATCCAGAATTCACTACTCTCCTAGCATTAAATGTGGTTGTTGCTCTTCACTTTGTTTTTCCCTTAACTGTTGGAATTCCCAGGGGGATACAGAGTACCCCAAACATGGCAGGTCCCCAGAGCTCATCTAGCCCACTTGGAAGACCAACCCCTCTCCTCCGGGGCAAGTGATCCTTACCCTATATCGGGGTCATTTACTCCCATTGAATCCTATGGGGCAAGATAGCAACAGGTCATCTTTGCCGTATATCCAGATATCTCACTCTTCCCCACTCCCGTCAAGTGGACCAAGATGGCACCCAAGGTATGGTAGCATCTAAAACCTCCTGGTGCCTGGTTGGTCATTTCTGATCCAGCCCTGGTTCCCCTGATTGGCTGGCTATCAGGCCGTATCAACTCTAGAGCTCAGAGTTCAGCAGCCATTCTGAACACCATGCAAGAGGAGCTCACCAGCTCCTTGCAGTTCCTTAAGGGCCCAGGGCCCATTTACTCCTCTGCCTAGCCTAGCCTTCAGCCTTCCTCCGACCTGCCTTCATCATACTTCAACCCGCCTGACACCTCTATCCAACCCTGACCTCTACAACACCGGATAGCCTATATGGACCGACAGCTTCCAGAGGCAAGACTCCGAGGGCAAGCCTCTGAAAGTCAAGCACAGGGCCTCCAAAGTGGCAAAGCCTGTGAGCCAGAAGAGCAAAGACACCTGCGAGTCTCCACTCCAGCAGCAGAGACAGCAGCTGGGTGATTCCCTTCTCCAATTCCCCTTGCCCCTCTCCCTAATCCCCCATTCCTTTCCCCTTCTTTGTGAATAAACCCATCCTTTTATCCTATGTGTGATGCTCTGTTCTCCGGCCACATCCTTGCCACCAGGTGCAGCATCGGGGCACCTACCTCTTCCTTCCCCCCACAACGCAGAGACAGAGACCCGAGAAAGAACCCGACACCTAACCAACTCCTGATTTGGCTTGGTAGCAAACCCAAGTGAGAGAGTCATTATAAACCCAGGGAAATGGATCTTGTAGGTGGGCTGATCCACACCCATTCCCAACTCTCCCCCTTTTCAACCTCTATCATCACAAGCAGAAAAATATTAAATCTTCACTTAATTTTTCTGCAGAATGGAAATGTGATAAAATTCTGACCAGTCAAATGTAAGTGGAAGTCTTCTAGTGGTTTCTGGGAAAGCTCTTGCATTTCTGATAAAAGGGAAATCACATTTAGCATTATCTCCTCCTCCTTTCATAAGACTTTTGACAGAGAGGAGCTGTCTGGAGCAGGAACAGCCATCTTGTAAGCAGGAGGCATTAACGATGAGGACAAAAATGATGGAAAGAGATTAGGTCTAAGATTGCTTTGCTGAATAGTTAAAAGAACAGCAGCGATAGTTTCATCTCTGGATTTCTTATAAAGTGCTATTTAGACCACAGTTTATTAAGTAATCTGCTCTTATAGCTAAATATATTCTTAACTATTACAGCTAGATCACAGAAAAACCACAGCTATTCTCCACCTCTTTTCTTGATTAGAATCAGTGTTTTTTGAAGATAATAGCATGTTTCACATAATGAGCCAGTATTTTTTCCAGAATGACCTTGACATGTCTCTGCACAGAAATTAATGTTCTTATCTCAACTAATACACATTTGGGAGGAACAATAAGCTCACCTCCATTTCTGTTCAGCTTAGATTCTCTGGTCATCATTGCAATAATTTTTAAAGGCACTTCCCCTCTTTAACCCTTCACTGCCTCTGTCATACTCAATTGGTGAAAACCTCAGCAATAGAGAGAAATTCAACCATTCTCTTCTCCTTGCAGGCACCCAGACGGTAGACTGCTCTCACACTGAACCATTGCTGCAGACCTCAAATGGGTCCTCAGCTCTGCCCAAAAGTGTTTCTTTAGGCTAGCTTCTCCACTCTCTGAGATGGCTTTTATGACCCTCCTGGAGACCACAATTAACAACCACCACATGCCCACCTTCTCTTCTCTCTTCTCAAATTTCCTATTGAACTGCTCGTGCATTCTCAGAACTTACTAGGACTCTAGAACCTATGAGTTAGCTGCCCAGCCCCTTGCCTCTGCAGCTTCCCATCTTCTCTGGCTTCCCTCCTTTACACCAAGAGAATTGTTTCTTCAATTAAAGACACATCCATTCATGCTCTAGCCATCTACCCAAAATGGCATGTTGGACCAACAGCAATAACAGCCCCAGGGAAACTGCTAAACATGCAGACCTTCAGGCCCCACCCCAAAACCACAGAATCAGAATCTGCCAGTCACAAGCTCCCTGGAAGGTTTTATTGTGTATGTGCAAGAACATCTGAAAAATGTTTGGTTTGGTGGTGTTGTTTTGTTCTGTTTTGTTTGTGCTGAGGACCAAACCTAGGGCCTTATAAATGCTAGATAAGTGCCCTACCACTGAGCCACACCCCCCAAAAGTACTATTCTTGATGGTATCCCTTCATAAGAACTTTGTGCCTGCAGCTGTCTTCATTCTCCTAAGTCATCTTTTGTTTCCCTATTGATACCATAGTTAACTCCTATCTGTAAATAAATAAATACTGTCTGGTGCTTCCATTCTGAGAAACCTGAACTGCTCCAGGGCCCACACTACTTCCCAATGATGACTCCTTCCCCACTTCCTCTTATCAAGGCCCTGAGACAGGCCTTCATGTCTGCTTCCTTGCTTCCTCCTCTTCCACCCACTCCTAGCCCAGTCTGGCATCTGTCCCTCTCCACTCCACCAAAACAACTCTTGACAAGATCATCCATCATCTCTGTGTAGGTGACAGGGCTCAGAACAAGCTACCTCCAAATGTGGCACCTGGGCATACTGAGTGTTTTAAGCTGGAGGATATGGAAAAGAACCCAGAAAGATGAAGGTCACTCTTTGACCTTCTCCCTCTCTTCTTCCCTGAAATAAATCATAAGACTTGCATTAACATACTTCTCTCTGAAGACACAGGGACACAGCAAAGAGTCTGACTAAAAACGGCTTGCTAAATTCCCTCTAGTTTATTACCATAAGATCATACCATCTTTGCCCAATCAAACTTCTGCATGACAGTCCACTCTTCATCAAACCTAGCAGAAAAATACAGTTTTCCTTTCTTCTTCTTTTCTGAAGTTTCCCATGTCATTTAAAACTTATATTAAATAAATTTGTATGTTTTCCCTTTTGTTAATCTGTCTTTTGTTATAGGAGTCTCAGGCATGTATTTAGTGATAGGTGGGGAAAAGATATTACTTTTTCTTCCCTATATAGCAAAAATGAAGGCTTGCTTCTCTGATTTTCTTCTAGATTTCTCACAGCTGAGTCCTCTTCCTTCTGCAGACACTACTTTCCCCTTTATGAATCTGCATTCTTCAGGTTTTCCTCCCTCATTGTTACTGGCTTCTCCACAGTCTCTTTTCTCAACTTCTCTCCTTCACTTGATTATTGGGTTTTCCAAGGTTTGGTCCTGGGCCTGTTCTCTGCCTTGTCCCTGTGTGATCTCATTCAGAGAAATGGCTTTAAATACTACCAATATGCTGAAGTTTCCCAAATACATTTCCCCAAGCTCTGAATTTTTTCTTGGTACATTTACTTCTTACGTGCAATCTCTATGTAGAAATCTTGTGTCTCAAAGTTGTCATGTTTAAAACTAAACTTTTGATCCTCAAAATCCCTTCTTTCCTCAGCCTTCTCCAGCTAAGTAGATAGTATCACCACCTACCCAATGGCATATGCTAGATACCAGGAGTCATTGTCAATCCTTCCTTCCCTTACTCCCTACATCGCACCCATCAGTAAAGACTGTCTGTTGTACCTCCTAGATGTATCTCAAGTAGTCAGCATTTCACCACCCAGCTAAGCCACTGCATTCATTCATGAGTCTCTTCACTTTGTTTCTTGTTTACAATATTGCCTCCTGCAATATTCTTCATATGGAATACACAGTAGGTTTTCGAAAACATTACTTTGATGAAGCATCTGAACTGTGTAAAACTCTTCAACGGCCTCTGTTTTTAGAATAAAATTCAATCCTCTACAAGTCCATGATTTGACTCCTGTCTACTCTCCCCACCCTCCTCTATAGCTGGCTTCCCTTCATTTCCTTGAGAATGCTGGGTTTTTTTTTTTTTTCACATCTGAGAACATGCTATTTTCTCTTCTTGGCTCCTTCTAATTCTTCAAGAACCAACTTAAACATGTCCTCCTTAGAGAAACACTCCTTGATTAGAATATTTAAATACCCTTCCTCAACATTCCCTTTACCCTCTGCAACAACACCTTTTTGGTGTATTTCATAGCATTTCTATGTGTGTACTTGTTTACTTGCCACTTGCCCAGCTGTTAGACTGTAAGCTTTATGAGTACAGAAACAGTGTCTACTTTATTCCCAATGTAAACTGCAAGCCCAGTACCTCACCCCAGTATAGAGTCAGTGAACCACAAACAAGCTTCCCCACAAAACTGTCTGCATTCTTTAAAAAAAAAAAAAAAAGAGTGCTGCTTATCACTGTGATTTGACACCAATAGTGATTTAGATATGATGGAATAGAGTGCCTTAGCAAAGACTTTAGAAAATGGGATGGATAGAAATTGGAGAAAATGCCTTATAAATTGCAAGAAGTAATCTGTTTCTCAAGAGGCAGAAGATTGCCTTCGTCTTTGGAAAAGGTAGTTTTCTTGATTGGAGAGAAGTATTAGAAGGGCCTTTCATTCTCACAAAAATGCAGCAAGTTCTGACCAAGTTTTCTCTGGATAAACTTTCATGTCCTCATTGACTTAAACTCAGATGTTTTAGCCTGGATGCAAAATGCTCCAAGTAATCTAACCATTGTGCATAATTAGAGAGAAGTCTTTGCAAACATTAGTTCCCCTATCACTTGTATGGGTTATAAAATGTG
This sequence comes from Pedetes capensis, assembly GCA_007922755.1. Classification (NCBI taxonomy): domain Eukaryota; kingdom Metazoa; phylum Chordata; class Mammalia; order Rodentia; family Pedetidae; genus Pedetes; species Pedetes capensis. The sequence goes on from VMDO01001315.1 coordinate 163,491, forward strand.
TTTTATCGGGCACTCTGTACATTCCACTGTGCTTGCAATTGTCTCTTATTTTGCAGAAGGCCTAGGTATATTCTTTTGTAGGAAAAAGGTCACTGAGGTGATGAGAATGCAGAAGCCCAACAACAGTGGCAAACATCAAGAACTTACAAACCAGACACTGGGCTAAGAACCTGGTATATATTGTCTCAGTTCATCTTTTGGCATGTCTTTGAGGTAAGTACTATCTTTATCTTTGTTTTACATTTGGAAAAAACAAGGCTCCACGTGGTAAAATTACTTTTGGAAGGTGATATGGCTACTTAGTGGCAGAGTCAGAATCTGAAATGTATTCTAGGCCATGTTAAGAGGTGCTGGTTAACTAGGCAGACTGTAGATTAAGGACAAATCTTGATCTCTTGCTAGAAGAGAGGCACAGACAAAAGCAATTCGACAAAATTGGATTGGCTTTATCCTATCAAAGTGTTATTAAAGGTCTAATGCACTGTTGGCCAGTATGTGCTGAGTTATTACACTTTTGGAGCCAGCAAGCAAGACCATATTCTTCGGTGGGTTAGGCTTTCCATATATGAAGAAGGCATTTCCACTGCTCACTTGGGAACAGGTTGCTTCTGGAATAGGAAATAATATTTGTAGAGATAAGCCTGGGATTGAAGGAACAAGAAATCACATCCTTGGGGGTGGGTTTAGCCCAGTTGGTAGAGTGCTTGCTCTGTGCACTAGGAGACCCTGGTTCAATTCTCAGCACTCCAAAAAATGGGAGACAGACCTGGCAACCCATTCCCAAAACAATCAGCCATTGAAAACCCTATGAATAGCAGAGAAGCACTGACATAGTGCTAGGCATGGGACAGTGTCAGAGAGTATTTCATTCTGTTGTATATAGGATCACTATGAGTTAGACTTGACTCAACAGCACCTAACAACTGCAAGATTGAAGGAACAAGAAATTATATCTTTCCATTAGACTTTGGCTCTGAAGAATGGCCATGACTGGAGAAGTTGAAGCAGCCTGGCCTCTGCCCCAGAAGGGTTTGGACTTGTGGGCTATGAAAATGTCCAACTAAAAATAGTGGTTAAGTTATGTTCAATAGTAGTGTCCAAATTAAAAGAAGGATGTTCTTTCAAGTTTGGGAAAGAATGATAAAGCAAAGAGAAGCCCCAACTGTACATCACAAGGCCATATTGGTGGTGATGCAGAGGCTGAGGAAGACAGAATCCCAGAACTTCAGAAAAAGTGTCAGAAGTGGTGGCATATCAGCAGGACAAGGAACAAGGACTGCTAGGGACCTCTTTGAAGGAGCCATTTCCACACACTTATGAAAGGGAATCCTGCAAGACATGATATCACTAGGGACATTTTGGTTTCTCATCTCCAAATTCTGGGTGACCAGCCTTCCTCATTCACAATTCTTCACTTAATAACTGTGATATTATATTTATACTCATATGCTAGTGAGACCTTCTCTTATTTAAGTGTCATTCTCAACTTATAACTGGTATTTGTGTTGGTGCTTTAGTTAGAAATATTTCAGCTGCTGTGACAGAAACTCAACTCGAACTGGTTTATGCAGAAGGGGAGTTTACTGGCCCATCCACTTCAAAAGACTAGGAGCTGGGGCGTGAACATCTCAAGGACTCAATGCAGTGTCAGTGCACACTTGCTCCGATGCTCTCTCTTCTACCTTTGCTTTTCCCTCTGCTGACTCCATTCTTAGGCAGATTTTCTCATGGTGAGGCAAAGATGGTCCTTGCCAGTCTTAATACTTACTCTCTTTACAATTAAGAAAGAGTCATTTTCCTGAAGACTCCCACAAAAATCCCAAGGGGGATTTATGATTGACTTGGCTTTGGCCACATGCCTATATCAAACCAACAAGGGTGCAAAGTTTAGGCTAAAGGGATGTAGTATTTTGGCCAAACAGAGCTGGGTACCAGAACAAGGGAGATGATGAGATTGGTCTAGGCAGGGAGCTGCTGAAGGGAAAAGATGCTGAACTGAAAAAACAATTAACTTTTTTCAGTGAATAGCATATAATCGATCAGTTGATAATTTGACCAAAGAGCATTGCCAGTCGTAAATGGAGATGGCACATGAATGGGCATCAAAGTGGAATGACTTGGAAGAAAGTATAAATCTTAGGAATAAGAAAAAAAACATACATAAAAAGATAAAAATGAGTTGATCCAACACAAAATCAAAATACATCATAGAAAATGGGAGTACCTATAGTTTCTGGAAATTCTAGAAATGATTCTAGAGATGAGGCCTTGGGATCTACAACTCAAGACAATATCATCCTCTTCAGTCACAAGAGACAAAGGAAGAATATCACAGGCTGGAATTAGGGGTCTGAGAAGGATAGCTATTCACAAGAAGTCATATATTTAAGGGTTGCCGTCTATAAATTCTCCATAAATTAAATTTCTGTGTAGGAGAGTGAGCCCTATCTTAAAATAACCATAGGAGTTTGGGGCCAATAACAACCATTTTCCCTGAAGAAAATTATCAGGGGATCTATATGTGATCAAACCAAGATGAGCATTGCATGTAATACCCACTGTGGCCAAAGACAGAAAAAAAGAAAGTATATGTTGGTGATGATCTTGAGATATAGCCAAACTCTCAAAAATTTCTAATCAGGCCTAACTGATATATCTATTACTCAGCCTCTGGATTGATTGCCTGAGTGTTAAAGATAAATATCTGGAATCAAGGCATATTTCATAAACCATCTGGTGTCAAGCATATAAATGTCTTTACTTCAGAATCCCTTAAAAATAGGAAAAGACATAAAGAGGGACATACAAACAGAATGCAAGAACAATTTTTATTATTGCAACTGGAACCTTATTTTCACAAGCCAACAAGGCTGCACAACTTAAGATAGTAACATGTATTGAATTCCATAAGGCACATAGAATAGCTGTGAGTCAGTTTTGACACATGATGAGCACAGAAGGGTAATCTTCTGGCTTTAGCCAAAGGACCAACAGAGAGATATGTCATATTTTCAGCTTTTCTAGTCATCATCTTTTCTCTATAGTCCCTGACTCCTTATCCACAGCTGTCTGCTTAGTGCTGTGCTCTTCTCTGATCAGCTCTTCTTTCATTTGACAAGTTATCTAACAATGTGAAAAAGAGCAAAAAGTCTAGACTAGGTGAGGCACACGTGGGAGACTGGATAAGTGATAGCAAAAGAAAAAAGAGGGTTTATTTAGGTGTTTATCTCTCAGCCAGCCCCTCAGGGGACAAATCAGTTTCATATGAAATCATCAAACAACTATTTCACTGAAACCTAACCACCACTCATCATCCCTGTCATATCATTTTGTAGGTGCTGCTCATCTTTCAAGAGCCAAAACACTATCTTACTTGGTTCTAAAAATATACTAATAAACACTATACTTGCAGATCTATTTTAATCAGTCCATCTTGAAATAGCTATTTACTCATTTCACATAATATAATTAAATACCCAAACACTATATTTAAGAAACATTAAAGATATGACTTGTTCTGATGAGAGTTGGGAAGTTTCAAACTTAGAATGTCTACATCCTTGATATTATAAAAATAAGATTCCCCAAGAGGACAGTAAGTTGTAATGGAAATTAGACAGTATGGTTTCCTTTCTATTAAATATTATGATACATGAAGAATATAAAAGGCAGGAGCTCAAAGAGGAGTAGAATCTGTTGCAACACTTCTCCCTCCGTGAATCCAGGCCACAAAATCTAAATTTGACTCTAAGTTTTAAAAGGTCTTATCTGCAGTGGTTTGCAGGAAAAAGAAGTGTGGTGGAAGTAATCCATTTTACCATCTTCCAGACTCCTCATTCCTCTCTATCATTTGATGTCTTCCCACCTGCTCCAGAACCAGGAAGAAAAGAATTTTTCATTTCAGGGAATAAACATCAACCCTGGTACATTTCCTGCATGTGACTATTAAACATTTTTCTTCACCTTAGCTGCCCAGCAGTTCACTTTGCCTTTATTTCACTACCATTTCCATGTGGGGGACTCCACAGTCTGGGGTGGCTGCTCCTGACCTTCTTTTGCCCTAGCTTAGATGGCCAGCACCACACAAAGGACTGGCATGGGGAGCAAAAGTGATGAGGCAGCAGTGAATTGAGATGGTGTTCTGTGCAAGGTCAAGATTACTGAAACTGTCTGGATTATATTGCACCAGACAGCAGTTACCATAGCTCTGGGGCAAGATTCTGATTGGATACAGGTGCTCATCCGGGGTGAATGAAAATTAGCTTTGATCCTCCTACCTGATGCAGCCTGAAGGGCATATGTGCCCAATAAAGAGTCACATAACTAGTGCCCAAGTGCAAGTGGCTATGTTGATATGTTGTGGTAAAGACACCACATCTAGCATAGCTGCTATGATTGAAGCTACTAATTGATTAAGTTTAAGATGACCTAGATTTTTCAATAGCTACATTGGTGTATTAAATGCATAAAAAAGAATAGGAAACACAGAGTACCCTGGGATTATACTCTGTCTGAAGCTTGTCTACAGAATCTTTGAAATCTTAATAGAGATATTACAAGTGAACAACAAAACTGCTTTCAACTGGCAAGAGTTGGAGACTTCGATCTACCTTCATGGTTTGCTCTGGGAAAACCACTAAAATTGACCATTGATTCATGCAAATAATAGCTACCATGACTAGAAATAAGATTTTGAGATTCTCTGGCTTTACAGTGCTAAATTGTTCAAAAGCTCCCTATGTTGATGGCAAGAACACTGAAGAGATAAAAGGGCTGGGCCTCAGAGTGTGAAAAGAGAACAGTGCCAGCTTGCATCCTAAATTCACTCTGCAGGAGTAACTGTTGGTGCTATGGACCCAGCTCGATAAAGCTTAACCTTGCCTGTTGATGTCCTAGAGATGGTATTTAATCTGAGTGACTCAGACCTTGGGGAATGTTGCATGCATTCTTATTTCTTTGTTTGTTTGTTTGTTTTGAAGATATAAAAAGACAGATAGGACTTTCCCTTGAGGACTGGTCATTTCCACTCTATCATCCAGGAAAGTATCAGCTCATAGGACAAGAAAAATACAACAGACAAACTTTCAAGGAACTAATATGGTAAGGAGATCATCACATAAACAAATGCTCATTAAAATAAATAATTATTAGAAGGACCAGGAGAAATGGCTTTCATTACTTTCATCACAAGTTTAGTTGCCCAAGCAGGTTTAGCCTAAAATTTTATGAAAAAGTTCCATGGAGGTGAAACACACAATCCATATCAAGGACTCACCCAAATAAAAGGCAATTCATATATCCTGCAAAATAATTTCCAAGGTGATGGAAACTATGCCAACAAAAAAATGGGCTATGGTCTAGGATGAAGAAATAAGCAAAAGAGCTCAAAATAAAAGCAGTAGTTATAACAGCTTTGTTAGGTGCTGTGGCGTTGTTGTTCGACTCATAGTGACCCTATCTATGGACAACAGGTGAAACACTATTGTCAGTGTTTTGCTGCTATTGATAGGGTTCTCAATGGCTGTTTGTTTTTTGGGAGTGAGTTGCCAGGTCCTTCTCCCAAGCCTATAGCACCTGGTGTTCCCAGGTGGTCTCCCATCCAAGTAATAACCAGGTCTGACTCTGCTTAGCTTCTGAGATCTGATGTGATCAGACACCACAGTGGTACAGTTGCAGGCTATAACACCTTTACTGCACTCAAAATCTTTGATGGAAAAGACCAGCTCTAACCAGTACTGGAGTATTTATACTGATGCTACTGGAGGCTTCTTGAGGTATAACAGAGCAAGTTATTACTGACCATTTCAGAGGATTTGTTTGCAGGGATAAGACCACGTCTGCTCTTCCCATGGACATGATCTTCCTACTGCTCATCATATCCACTGTGGTCCTCTACAAGGCATTGATTTCTTTATCCCCATCATGTGAATGGGAAGTTTTCTCTTCATGCATCTTAGAGAATTTTTATCATTATTTTTGCATCATTATTTGATTTGTTCTATCCCCTCTCCATTGATCTGTAAGACAAATAAATCTACTAAAGCTAGTTAGAAAATCAACATTTCATGCAGAGTCATGATCACTCTATCTATAAGGCATATATACTCCTAGGTATTATAGATAATATTAGGTATTATTCCACCACCACTGAAAAATCCTATTTGTTTTCCAGCCCTATCATATAAATATTAAATATATTAGTCCAATTTTTATGCCACAGAAGGATGCTAAACATTACACTTAGAGATTTGTACTTTTCTTTTCACAAATGTGCCCCCTTTTGCCTTTAGTCTGAAGCTAATGGATGGGGCCTCCACTTCATCTGTTCTCAGCAGCTGTGGCCAACACATAAATGAATATATGAATTGAATTAATGTGTAACGAGTGCCCACCATGGCCAGAATGATACTAAAATGAAGATGGATAGCCTGAGGAATAAGTTCATATTTTCTTTGAAGTTCAGGATCTGTGTGAGGAATATATTAAAACTATCTAGTACATAGTTCACCTCCTAACTGAGAATTAGAAAGATGGATGCTCATAAGAGTACTTTACTTTGGTTCTGAGGTTTATTTTTGTACTAACTGGCATAGATGTGGATTAAATTCACGGAATTCATAAAACTTCAATCCAAATGACAAAGCCACTGTGAGATGCTCTGACTGTGTCTGGGGGGTGTCAGTTTCCTCTTGGCCAGATGGAGAAAACCATCAATGAGGAAGTTAGGGGCCCACAGAAAAAGAGAAAGCATGCTCTCCTGGGGTTTCTGGAGAGATCACAATGAAAGGACTCTTGGCAGAGACTTGGGAATGATCAGGGAAAGCCAGGCAAAGTTGAGAATCCCAAGGACAGTATCAGAAGTCACTACCAACCCAAGACTTAAGACCTGATGCAGAAGGAAAGGCACATACTTTTGAGGCCTGGGAGAGCTGAAAGAGTGGAATGGGGTCCATGGAGCACCAGAGAAGGTTTCAGCACTGCTAGAACACCACAGGTATCGAAGCAGAGGGAATGGGGAATACATGCTCTGACTTCTCTCTCTTCCTGCCCTTTGATATTTTCCATTGCCTCACCTTGTCAAATCCAACCAGAAACCAGAGGGTGAGGGACCCCCACTGACGTAGCCTGTAGAGGTCAGGAGAGGATCAGGAGGAGGGATTTGGGGAAGGGTAGAGAGTGAATGTTCTGTACAATCACTACCTGCATCACGATAAAATGCTAACCTCTGCTGGATTGTCTCTTCTTGCTCTAAGATCATATTTCCCAGAACATATTCCAGATGGGTGCTCTGTGATGGTGGATATTGTTGTTGTTAGGAGCCATCAGTCAGGTCTGACTCATAGCCACCCTATGCACAACAGAACAAAACACTCCCCAACACTGTGCCATGCCCAGCACTATGTCAGTGCTTCAATGGCTGATTGTCTAGCGATTGTTTTGGAAGTGGACTGCCATGTCCTTCTTCCATTTTTGCAGTGCTGGGGATTGAACTCAGGGCCTCAGAGAGTGCAGAGCAGCACTCTACCAACTGAGCTAAACTCCAGCTCCGGTTGAATAAGCAGAATAGGGGACTTTCCTGTGCATAAATCCATTTAGGAAATACTGCATACTACATTAAATAGTTTCATTACTCCAGGAATTTTCAAAGCTGCAATAAATTCATGATAATTATTTTCAACCAATTGTTGTTGAAAAGTGTGATGAGCCAAGCACTAGACCAGGTGTTCATTAAATATGCCATGGTGAATGGGGCAGGTGCTTACATTTGTAGTATTTACAAAGAAGTGGAGGGCAGATAGTAAGCAGGAACAAGAACAACAACAACAAAGAAACCCAACCAAATAACTACTGTAAAAAGTGTTGTGATGAAGCTCCTAGATGGGAATACAGTTACAGCATGTCCCAAACATAAGCTATTTAGCTTCAGAGATCTCTGTTTCTGAAAAACTTTTAGGGAGTAAAGGATTCTATTTGAGAATGACTGATCTAAGTGTTTCCTTGACTGTTGGCTACATCCTTTGGTCTGAAATTTACATAATTAAATCTTTAATACCTGGTTTTCTGATGACAGCTTTTCACCCTGCTGACCCTAGACAGTTAATGGGAGAGTAAATCTAATATTTATGGAAAGTGGGTAATGGGGACATAATATGAAAAAGGAGAAGCAATATCTTAGTTGTCAAACCCATTTAAATCAATTTGGCGTTGTTCTTGCAATGCAGACTTTTTCTTGGAATCTGTCCTGTCAGATTAAGATGCTACCATTACTGAAATGACCATCAGCCACGTGTGTGTGTGTGTGTGTGTGTGTGTGTGTGTGTGTGTGTGTGTGTGTGTAGGTAAACCTACTTAACAGGTTTTAAAGCAAACTCCACAATGGTCTGATAAGAATCATATAAAGACACAAACAGGAAGGAGTAACTTTCAGTAGTTGTTTGTTCATCTTACAACCCTAGTGCTGTGGGTGCTGCCTGCTGAGGGCTGAGGGCCATGGCTTCTCACAACTCTCATCCCCTCCACCACAGGAGGTACTTGTGAATGGTTCCACCAGGGCTTTACTTTACCCAGACCACATCCTACTGACTCTTCCTCCAGTAAAAGCTGCCTCCCTCATGGCCTTATGAATTGTTTCTAAAGAGCCCTTCCATAGATGGGGTCCCCTGTCTTCACAAAGTTTCCCAGGAACCTGAGAATCAAAGGACTTTAGAAGAAGTCATACAACAAATACGTGGGGCAGGGCACAATGGGCATCCTTCTCTTTAATATCCTGGCCATGGTCTTTCATTGTGCCTTGTTGAGATGCTGAATATAGTAACAGGAGCTCTTCGTGTGTGTGTGTGTGTGTGTGTGTGTGTGTGTGTGTTACTGGGGATAGAAGCCAGGCCCTTGAACATGTTAGTCAAACACTGTACCACTGAGCTACATCCCTAGCCAATGTCAGCTCCTTTAATGGCTTTCAATTTTGACTCATTGGCAAAAAGAACCTATGTGTAAAAAAGCTTATTGAATTAACTCTTTCTGTTACCTACATTTATGAAAAGCTATTTAGATCATTAGTCACCATGATCCTTCTGTTGACCATTGACCTAAATTTGCATAAATATCTATGAAGAAAATTTTAAATGTCCACTTTCAAGATTACCATCTAGAGAGCTCTTTAAAGTGGATAGCAAAGGTTACAATCCTTCAGGAACACTTGCCATATGATATTAAGCACTGGGAGAATAATATTTGCATTGCATATTATGCTTTATAATACATTATCATGAATATTTAAATTATCCTCACAATAACCCTGTGACCTGAGTAAAATATTGGGATCTCTATTTTATAAATGAGGAAATTGAACCTTGGGGATATTAAAGGACTTGCTCAATGTCTAGTGGTTATTAAGTTGCATAGTGAAGATTTGATAGAGTTTTTTATTAGCAATTTTAGACCCTTTCTATTTTATTGCCTATTTTATCCACTCTATTATGCTTTGTTATTTCCTAAATTATTAGAGTTTATAACATCAGCTTATGGTCTAGTCATCATAAAACTCTGTTGTGCTATTTGTATTCAAGAATAAAGTACGTTCTAGAATTTCTACAAGGCAACAAAATAGCCTACATAATTAAACATTTACCCTATTCTATGAAGTTGATGTATGAAGATTTTTATTTCTCTCCACTTGTTATAAACTTGACATGTGGTTCTGTAAAATTAATGTCCATTGATTTCTCAGAAAATGGTGCATTCCCTACACAGAGAGCTTGTTTTTTAGAAGAACCAAACAGTATATCATTATTGATTCTGCATTGCCATTCCTAAAGAGCTGTTGAGAATGTGAATACTCTTCTAAATGAGTACTCAGACATCACACTTTATTTAATTCATTCCAAAATCTAGCCTGTCTCCTAGCAAACTACAGCATAGTTTACCTTAGAAATATCAATATATTTTTTCAGCCAAAAAAACCTCTAACAATGAAATATTGCCTCAACCATTAGCTTTTATACACAGAAAAAATAAATGGTTTCACCTTAGTGGGAGAGAATAGAAACCATCTCATCTCAGTGGTGTAAAAGAATATACTCTCCTTTTCCAGTACCTTCTTGAATCTGTGTAGTTAAAAGTGACAATGGGAATATTGATGAGGCAGAGAGGGAACTCAGCACTATTGAGAGACACAGGCGTATCTTGGAAATTATCATTCCAAATGTTTTATGCATTTATTTCTAACTCTGAGCATGCATGTAAGAACCAAGCAAATTTCATGTAATTGCCACACTCTAAGGGTTCCATAGGGAAATTACCAATCACAATTATTTAGTTAAACACAAATGGGAAACTCGAGTAACCTCAGGGTCACACTGAAACAGCTCTGGACCTGGGTTACAGCTTCAACATTGATGGGAATGAGCGGGGAGTAAGGCCATGGGGTGCACTGAACAGCCTCACTATAATTAAAGGCTTACAGCCAGTCAAATGACATTAGCCACTGCTCTGGGAGGGAAGAGAGTTTACCCACTCCCACAAACCTCTAAACACCAGGTAGCTGCAAGTTCTTGCCACACAATTCCATGCCTTTATGAAAGCAAGCTTCCTCCAGTATTGTTGATGAACTGATTGTCACGGCAGTCATTTTAATTACTTTTTAATCTTCCATAATCATGTTATCAAAGGATTTATTTAAACATCATCCCATGTCTGGCCTGGGGCCTCAGGCACTACACACAGAAGGTGTCTGTGTACAATTAGCTCTAATGGGCATAGAAAGCTTAACTGTGTGAGCTTCAAACAAATATAACCCACATGCTGATCAGGTCCCTCAGAGCCAGAGATCTCACTATTAGATTCGGAGATGGTAACAACACTCTTGGGAAGGTGATTTCAACAAGATGAAGTAAGGCTTGGAGTGGAATGAGAAACACATACACAGCCCACGCCAACACAACTTTCCTGCCAGGTCCTGCCAACTGGACACCGTCAGGCAGTGACTTACACCTAGGTAGGGACTGAGGTCCCGGGACTCATCTGGCAAGTTCACTCTGGCTGGGCTCTGGCAACTGTGCTGGCATCTTTTCCCAGAGAATCACCTTCACACAAGGAATAAGAAGTTCTGCTCTGTAGCCTCCAAAATGTGTGTTTTTGCTGCTAGTCCTTAAAGGTGGAGATGCCAGAGAGTTTATTTTCATGCAAGTGTAGATGTAAGTAAGGCAGAGGAATGAAGCGATACGGCAATAGTGGTTGTTAAGTGCTCTCCAGTCCAGTCTGACTCATAGCGGCCCTATGTATGGCAGATCAAAACACTTCCCTATTCTGTGCCAGACACACGATCTTATTTGTGTTTAAGCCCATTGTTGCAGACACTGTGTCAATCCACCTAGTGGAGGGTTTTCCTTTTTTTCACTGACCTGCCACTCTCCCAAACATGATGTCTTTCTCTAGGGATTGATCTCTCCTGACTACATGTCTGAGATATGCAAGATGCAGTCTGGCCATTCTTGCTTCAAGGAGCACTCTGGTTACACTTCTTCTAGGACAGATCTGTTGGTTCTTTTGGCAGTCTATGGTATATTCAATAGACGTCTCCAGCACCATAATTCAAAAGCATCAATTCTTTTCCTGTCTCCCTTGTTTAATGTCCAGCTTTCACAACCATATTATGTGACTGAAAATACCATGGCATGAGTCAGATGCACCTTAGTTTTCAATGTGACATTTTTACTTTTCCACACTCTAAAAAGATCTTTTGCCACAGCTTTTCCTAGAGCAATGTGTCTTTTGATTTCTTGACAGCTGCTTCCATGGGTGTTGATTATAGAACCAAGCAAAGCAAAATCTTGGACAACGTCAATCTTTTCTCCATTTATTGTGAAGTTGCATATTGACCCAGGCGTAAGGACTTCTGTTTTGTTGATGTGTAGTCACAACCCATATTGAAGGCTATGATCTTTGATCTTCATCAGTAAATGTTTTAAATCCATACTTTCAGCAAGCAGAGTTGTGTCATCTGCATAATGCAGGTTGTTAATGAGTCTTCCTCCAATCTTGATGCCGCGTTCTTCCTCATAAAGTCCAGATTCTTGCATTATTTGCTCAGCATATAAATTGAAGAGATATGGTGAAAGTATACACCCCTGACTCACACCTTTCTCAACTTTAAACCAGGCTGTGTTTCCTTGTTCTATTTGAACAACTGCCTCCTGGTTCATATACAGATTCCTCATGAGTACAATTAGGTGCTCTTTGTTGTTGTTGTTGTTAGGTGCCGTCGAGTCGGTATTCGACTCATAGCGACCCTACATACAACAGGCGAAACACTATTGTCAGTGCTTCTCTGCTGTTCATAGGGTTTTCAATGGCAGATTGATTATTGGGAGCGGGTTGCCAGGTCCTTCTCCCAAACCTGCAGTATCTGGTGTTCCCAGGCAGTCTCCCATCCAAGTACTAACCGGGCTTGACCCTGCTTAGCTTCCGAGATCTGATGGGATCGGATGCCACAGGGCTACGGCTGCAGGCTTTAGGTGCTCTAGTATTCCCATTTTCTGAATTGTTATCCATAGTTTGTTATGATCCACACAGCAATAGTGGAGGAAAGAAAAAATCAACTATTTCTTTTCAAGATAACTGGTGAAATTAGCTGGAAGAAAGATTAGATGGGTTTTGGCTCGTTTGTTTGGAGTGGGTCTTTTGGTTGGGGAATTTTTAAATTTTATTTTCCTTTAGCTTTCTCTGTATAACTTCTTCTGTTTCCATCTGCCTGGTCTTGGTAGCAGACCAGACATCCAGCCCCTTCCCAGGGTCCAGAGGGATCCCATTACAACCCATTGATACAGTGGCAACTCATTTCTTTGTTACATTTCTACTTCGTGCTTTTTATTTATGTGGGTTCAAATTGGTTACAAATATTTTCAGAATTCTGGATGTAATATCTGCAAGATTTAAATGTTCAAAGTTTCCTGTTGCCAAGCATCAATGTTAACTCTACCTTCCCAGCATAATTCAGACTACCAGAAAAGCCTAGGATACAAATACTCATATTATTGGAAGATCACAGACAAAAAAATCTGTTTTCTGATATAACAAAATATTTTATATTCTTGCTTTCTAATAATTATCAGGTATTGTTTTAATATTTTTAGAAACAAGAAGTATTTACTATCTGTCCAAGTGAACTGTTAACATGCAGTGTTGGCATATTTGCTGCTGAAAGGAAAAACAATCTTAACCCACCATTCAGTTGGTTACCTACATGTGCATGAGACATCTCATGGCATATGCCTGCTGAGTTGCCTCAAGCACCATGTCCACAACCACCTGGCTAGACAGTAGGATCAAAAAGGTCTAATTTCTTCCAAAATCTTCTCTGACTCTTTAAATGAAACTTTAAAGAGTATACGGATTTAACTACATACAGAGGGAAGGAAAGAAGCTGAAGCTCTACCCCAACATTATTTCACCATTCTTTTGGTTTGTTCCTTATTATTATAAACTTATCATATATACATATATATATATATATATATATATATATATATATATATATATATCAATCAAAAGGAAATTACTCATTTCAGAAAAGGAAAATCAAAAGGAAATTACTCATTTCAGAAAAGTAAAGTTAGATCATTTGTATTTGTCTTCATGTTTTTAATGACTGATAGGAAGGGTTTTGGTTTTTTTTTAATGAATGTCTTTGTTTCTTAAAATATATTTCATCTGTTCTAAATGTAATGCTTCATTTTCAATTAATTTAAGACCTGAGAGTATTAATTATCCCAGCAGCAAGTCAAAACTAAAACACTGGTTACAGACATTTAAACTTTGACCCTAAGAAGTAGCTACTCTTCAACATGATTCATTTTATTTTTTCCCTCCAGAGGTCTAATCTTTCAACCTTTCCCAGACAACCTATAATTCTGCTCCTTTACCCTCTCTGAAATTACCCAAGTGCTGTCTGCCTTCAGGGAAGAGTTACTGCTCTATGCCAGAAGCAGTGAAGTTCAGCTGAAAGCTGCAGGTCTGTCTGCCTGGGGACAGGGGATTCCTAAATAATTTCAGCAGTCCCAGAAAATAATGACTGGTTTCAGTAACCCGATGACAGGCAAACTATCTCCCCACATAGCAAAGATGTTTGTTTCCCCACTAGGAAGAGTTCATTTGCTAAGTTTCTGTGTAGAATGGCCATAACTAACTGTGCAGCAGAGCAAACATGACTGACTACGAGACACATAAACAGGCAATTGAATAACATCTCCTGGAGTCTGTGGAGTGGCTGGAACTGCTCCCCTTGAAGTGCACACAGTGTTTGACTGTCATACCAAATTTTTCCCTTGTCTTCCTCAGGGATGTACAGTGAAGGTCCTAGTGTTTTATCGCCCATCATGAAACCTCTCCAGACCTGGCTTCCTAACTTCTCTGTAAAGATGGATGAGATGATCTCAGAGAAGTTCTCTAGGGGATTTGGTCTCCAGCTAGGTTAATGTCCATAAATTTTGTGAGCTAGAAAATGATTATGATTACCAACATTGATTCTCCGCAACCTGAAAGAGGTTTACCTGTGGCTCCCCCATGGGTTCCTACCTGCCCCCAGGAAGCAGGTTTGATGAGTCACCCATTGAACATCACAAGGAAGCTAGATGAGGGGTAGGATGAGACTGTGGTGGGACCAGAGGTTAGCGTGTGTGCCTGTCGCTCAATAACCTTCCCATGACATGACCAGGACAGATACTGATAGTGATCCACTTGGTGTTCATTAAGTTCATTTACAATTAACTCCTTAGTATTTTCCAGATGTTCCCCTGCTAATTGCACATTTAGACACTAGTTGTAAACTGTCACAAATATGACACTATCTTTGTAGACAAATTCACAAGAGTTTGTCTAGATGGTGGTTCTCTTAATTTCTAACTTCAAGTATACAAAAAGTAGGAAAAGAAACATATCTATTGCATGAGCAAAGTCCCAAAGACTTGGCTTAATTTTGTAGTTGGCATCATAATAAACATTATGCAAATTATACAAAACTGGACTTTCTTCTACACCATACCATCTCATTTCATTTTCAATGTCTGCAATTAGAACTATTCAAGAAGCATCAAATGATCTTAGACATATGCAGATATCCATGAAAGAAACACAACCTCTGCTCTCAAGGAACATATAATTTCACTGCTTTCCACAAAATCTGCACACAGCATTGTCTGCCATCCCCTGACCCTCATCTGCTATTTTCATGGGGTAATATTGACACCCTCCCTTGATCTGTACAAAATCAGAGAACACATCTTAGTCTGACAATTTCTTCGAAGAATTGTTCCTTCTTAGATCTCTTCACAGTCTTCACTAACCCTCTTATGTTCTGCTTTTCTACTTTTCTACAAACTTATCATAGCCACTTAGTGCTTTCCTTTCTTTCGTTCTCTCAAGCAGGACTCATGGAGAAATGAAATGATATAATTTGCACATATATGCATGGGCTAGTTGGCTTATTTTTATCTTTGCTTTAAGGTGAACTCTTTCAGCTTTAACAATGAATTATTTCATGTAATTGTTCTGATATAAACAGAAGAAAAGTTATTGGTTTACTAAATACTAGGTCATTATCTTACTAATTGCTATGCTTGTTTACAGCTACTTTTTCAGGCTTGAAGGTCATAATTTAGTCTGGCTTCCTTAAATAAGTTTCTTCCTCATTTTTCTTCCTTTATTCAAACTTGTTTTGTCCTTTTTTAAAATCTTTCAGTCTGAGTGTTAATCACTTGTCCTTGTTTTCTATCAAGCTTAGATTAAATTTCTTAATAAAATCTCTCAAATACTAAATCAGCATTTCTTATGTAGCAAAAAAAATAATCATTCACATTGCACTCAGGATTTGCCATAGCCATGATAACATCTGCTTCCCAAAATAAAGTTAGATATATTACTTTTGTTGATTTTTACATTTTAGTTTTAGGCTTGCTCAGAAGCCCCAGATTTATTGCCCCATTACTATGATTTGGTCTCTTCTTCATTTTTGTATTGTTGACCCTTCCATCTATTCACTGATACAATTACTTTCCTTCAAAAATGGAAATAAATCTGCCCAAACTTGAGATGGAATTATAATTTATTTCCTTGCTTGACTTCCTTGATGAGTTTCTCACTTTAAGAGTAGAGGATGACTTTTTACATCTTCTCCTTGTCCTTGTTTGTCTGCTAGAGTCAGAGCCCTATAGTAATTTGACAAGAGTTAGGTAACAGTGGCTACACACATTTCTTTGAAGCCCAATAAATCCTGAACTGATTCCCTGAGGTTTAGAAAAGATAACCTTTCTAGTACTTGGCTAAGCAACTGAACGCTTCTTAAAGTTTTTCAAGAACAGAGCTGGCCTTTACTGAGTGCCTTCCATGCATCTGTCATTATATCACATTAACTCATTTAATTGTTGCAAACAGCTTCATGAATTATGTAGTATTATCCCTATTTTGCAAACAAAAAATTGACCACCTCACATGTGAAGTGACTATACACTAGTCACATGGAAGCTAAATAGCTGAAATGAAATTAGTGCCCTGGCCAGCCTGATTTTGCCATAGTGATTTCATCTATAATATACTGCATCATTCTGTCTCCAAACAAATTCTACTCTGTCAAGAAACAAAACAAGGCTTATCAACCTACCCTCTCTCCAAGCCAGAGTCATAAATACAATTCAAATTCTTTGTTAATAGCCCACCATATATTTTTCCAGGCAAGCTGGGGCAAGCAAGTCATTTCATGAGTGTTCATGCTACAAAGACTTTTTATAAAATCATTTACTGTCTTTGGTTCCTAAAGTTTATTAAGATCTCTATCCAAATGATCCTTACAATGTAATATAACCACTAAGTAGCTCTTGAATGTAGTAAAAATTTATTAGCATGCTGTTGAACATTGTTTGCCCCAAGTATACATAAAATGTTTGTGTCCACAAAATAGCCATCCAGCCAGAAAAAAAAAAAAAAAACCTCTAAAATGTAAATGTGTAGCTCACTAACACTAAAGACCTGAACAGGTATTTGAAAACATCTGGATTTCCAACTACCTGTCATCATTTTCTCCCAGCTCTTAAGTGTATGAATTCTGTCACCATCTTCTTAACTGTCCTTCCTTTTAAGAATTTCTTGGTTTTGCTTCTGTCTGTTCCCATAAACCTGGACCATGGATTTTTATTTTTTTGTTGCTGTAAAACCTTGCTAAATGCAGTCTTTCTGCCTCCAATTCATCTGACATACCATAATAGCCAGACTAATCTTTCTAAAGCTTTGCTTTCAGCCTTTCACCCTTTTGTACAAGCATTTCCAATGGTTCTGCCTATTTCAATGGGAATAAAATTCCTCTAACTGCTGAGCTCTCTGAAATGAAGCCTCACCCCCATCAACCTCCTTCCTCACATTGCCCAGCACAACACAATTTCTCTGATCAGGCCCATCCTCTCCGGGCCTCACTGAGCCTTAGCTCCATGGGCTAAGTAACTCATGGCTTCAAAGATCACCATCCACCACTGAAACTTCCAGGGCTGATGTAGCAGCTTTCCACAGAGGGCCAGTAATGAGAATAACATCTCCTCACCAGGGAGTTCAAACTTAATAATGTGTACAACTCCAGGAACTGTTTTTAGGGTGGTGTACAACTTCTTTACTTGTGTAGATGTGTGGTGCAGGTTGGGGAGGGTTCTTTATTATAAATCCTAGAGGTGACATAGCCAGGGTAGAACTGTGTTTTTAGAATTTTTTTCTCTCTCCTTTTTGAAACTCATATGTCTTCACTCAATTGCATGGGAGTCTGGAGAACCAGGAGTGGAAATTAATCTTCCTGTTGTCTGCAGAGTGCCAAGAGAAATTTCCTTTGGAGTAGTAGAACGGTACCAAAGAAATCCTAAACTTTCTATTTCTATGGTTTGTTTATGTTGTTAGGTGCTGCCCAGTCAAATCTGACTCATAGCAAACCTATGTACAGCGGAAGGAAACATTCCCCAATTCTATGCCAGGCACACAATCTTATTTATGTTTAAGCCCATTGTTGTAGACACTGTGTCAATCCATCTGGTGGAGGGCTTTCCTTTTTTTGTTGACCTGCCGCTCTACCAAACATGATGTCTTCTCCAGGGATTGGTCCCTCCTGACTACATGTCCAGAATAAGTAAGACACAGTCTAGCCATCCTTGCTTCCAAGGAGCACTCTGGTTGCACTTCTTCTAGGACAGATCTGTTGGTTCTTTTGGCAGTCCATGGTATATTCAATAATTGTCTCCAGCACCATAATTCAAAAGCATGCATCAATTCTTCTCCTGTCTCCCTTGTTTAATGTCAAGCTTTCACAACTATATGATGCAACTGAAAATACCATGGCATGAGTCAGGCAACCTTCGTCTTCAATGGGACATCCTTACTTTTCAATACTCTAAAGAGATCTTTTGCCACAGCTTTTTCCAAAGGAATGTGTCTTTTGATTTCTTGACTGCTGCTTCCACAGGTGTTGATTGTAGAACCAAGTAAAGTAAAATCATGGACAACCTCAATCTTTTCTCCATTTATTGTGAAGTTTCATAAATCTGTCATCCCCCACATGTCTGTCAGTTTGTCACACTGTGGGGGCTTGCATGTTGCGATGAGGCTGAAAGCTATGCCACCAGTATCTCAGGTACCAGCAGGGTCACCCATGGTGGACAGGTTTCAGCTGAGCTTCCAGACTAAGAGACCAGGAAGTAGGACCTGGCGAACCATTCCTGAAATGACTAGCCATTGAAAACCCTATGAGTTTCTATTGTTACCCATAACATTTCTAATTTTGGGAAGTTGGGACTAGGATTTTGTTGGTTCATACTCAATTACTAACAATAGCCCTAACCAGTTTAGGTCTGGACACATTTTAACTTAGCACAAGAGATTTAAAGAGCCCCTTGCTTGTGCAATCAGCCTTAAAAATTCAACCGAAGGTTTATTTCTTAATGTAATATTCCTGAGGAAATGTATGGGCATAACTGATGACCTATGTCAAGTTATTTACCTTTTTAAAGTCTCAAGTCTCCCACCTCAAAAACATAGTTAATTACAGCATGATAGTCTACCTTAGTAATCATGCATACAAAGTCCTAAGAACATTGTATGGCATGCAGTATGGGCTTTAGTATGAGGAGCTACACAACCTTCCTGAAAATGCATATAATACCCCCTTGTTTGCAGCATTGCTTTGAAATAGCATGTATTTTGCAAGTAACTAAAACCTGATTTTGCATTAAAACTTTAAAATTTGAATTTTTATTAGTTAAAAATCTTTCCAAGATGTGTTCCAAATATTTGTCATCTTTTTAATCACGCAAAGTGAGATCAGGTGTGTTCTAGGAACAGTGCACAAAGGCCCTATAGAAAAAATATTGTACTTTAATCTCTGAATTGGCAGTTGCTGTATATTTTCAAAATTAGCCTCCAACGTTGATGCAGACCCTGGTCTAAGAGTTCCAAGACTAATAATACCAAATTTGTTTTAACCTTGCTCTTTATTTCCATACACCCCAAATACCTTTCTAGCCTAGCTGTTGTTGTTGTTAGGTGCCATCCAGTCGGGTCCGACTCAATGATCCTCACAGGGTTTTCATTGGCTGATTGGGGATTGTTTTGGGAGTGGATTGCCATGTCCTTCTCCCCTTTTTGTGCTGCTGGGAATAGAACCCAGATCCTCAGAGAGTGTGAAGCTGCACTCTACCAACTGAGCTAAACCCCAGTCCTTTCCAGCCCCAGAGGGAAGAAATTAATTTTTTCATTTAATAAGTATACATTGGAGGTCTACTACATGCCAAGAATTGTTCTAGATGATGAGTGAATGGTAGGCACATAAAGACAAAATTTCTGTTCTTATGGAGTTACATTTTGGTAAAACTTACATTTAGATAATAAACCAAAAATGTTTCATATCTGTTATTAAAAGATGATCAATATTTTAGAGGGTACCTTTAAATAATTTAGTCAAAACTCTCCCAGGTAATATATTTGATCACTGTCAGAAATTTATTTCATACAGTTGCTGCTTCACCATCCAAAAAATTTGGGTGGGGGCTGGTGCTAGGGATTGAACCCAGGGCCCTGAGCATGCTAGGCAAGTGCTCTACTACTGAGCTATGTCCTCAGCCCCCATCAGCCAATTTTAGCCAGAACACAAGTTGTTCAAAACTGTCATATTCAGTCACCTTTGGCCTAATTAAAACTTTCCCTCCATGTACGGTGGTTTGGAATACAACCCATCTACCCCTCATCCTACTAGTCTAAAACCCAACACTCCCCATGGTTGCTGGCAGATATAAAAATTAATGGTGAACAAGAGAGTAACATAAATAAGTTCCCCCTTTCACACATTTTCTAATCCATAACCCCTTAGAGACAGCCTAGTCATGACACCATTGATCTTTAGTGAAAGCATCATTCCCAAATCCTTTCCCTTTCTCTCTCTCGCCACCCATGGGTTGAGCTCCCTGCTCCATGTCTTTGGGCTTCCTGTTAGCCACCTGTCAGTGCCTCTAACTGCTCTGGAGATGTGAATAATAAATGTCTTCTCTTTGGAGGATGTTGGTTTTCACCTCCTCATTGTGTGTCAGGTCACACACCTGCCTCCAGTTTTCCCTGGACAGTGACCATTCATAAGAGAGAAACCTTAAGACCATGTTAGAAAAAAGTCACAACAAAGTCATGAGACAAAGAAGACAGGAAAGGATGTGGAATTATGGGGAACAGCATTCCAGACAGAGAAGACAGCATCCATAGAGACCCTGAGGCAGGACCTCATCTGTAGCCCAGGAGCAGCAATGAGGGAAGGGGCACAGCCGATGAGTCAGAGGGGGAGAGAGAAGTAGTTCTCGAGGCTAAAAATAATTAATGCTTCACTTAAGATCTGCCTGTTTTATTGAGAGAAAAGTAACTTTTGAGTTTAAAGTAGGAATATACAAATGACTGTGGTTAGGTTCCTCTTCTTCCACAAAAAGTTTAGTTCCCTGTTCTCCCAGCACTGGTCCAAGAGTCTCCTTGGTGCAGTCAAATGAACACAAGCAGAGTGTGACCCTCCCAAGCCGTACCAGGGGTTGTTGCCCACTCTTAGGCCTTATGATGATGGGGGAGCAGGTTTATAGAAAAGGTGAAATTAGTCAGTACAAATATGTCAAAGTAGAGTTATTTCTCCCAGGATTTCAGCTGTCCCACTTGTGCCTTAGGTTAAGATAATCTGTTTATGTAGTTGTGCATGCTGAAGGACAATCTATGTGAAATTTGAGTGTTTCTACAGTTTTCCAAAGAGAAATATACACATTTGCCAAATAATTGGTTCAACTGTTTCATCTGTATTCTACATAGATCATAATAAATAGGACTAAAATTTGCTATATAACAGCCACATGGTAGAATAGTATTGACTCCAAGTTTTCTCCACCCTTCACTAGGACCCAGTTTGGTCCCAGGGATAGGCACTGATTCTATGATCTGTGCATATTTATTTTTACAGCCTGAATTCTTTTTGAATAATCTGCCATTGAGTGAAAGTCTGAGAGGTTTTTGATATCTTTAGAGAAGTTGGACTTACATGAAGTAATCTCAAATATTTGATGAAGATTTTGACACTACTTTGTACTGTTTTCTGCCTACTACTTTCACTCAGGCCAATCACAGTTACTTTTTGATGTATTCATGCTCCCTACTAACAACCTTAAACTTGCTTCTTGTAATTTTCTAAGGTCCAGGAAACTAGAAGCCCATTCTAGCATTGCATGAATTTGTGCAAATTAATTTGTCTAATACTGTCGACAATAATTAATTGTAGATTTTAAAATAGCTAGTGGAGAGGATTTTGAATATTCTCCACACACACAAAAGAAGATAAGTGTTTGAGGTGATGGATATTAGTGTGATCTGATAATTACACATTCCATACATGCATTGAAATATTGCACCACACCCCATAAATATGTGCAATTATCATATGCCAATTAAAACTAAAGGTATATATTGTAAAAAACACAGTAATAATGCAGAAAATAGTGGATAAAATAGCATAGAAATTGCATATATAACAATTTAGAATATTTGGAATAAATGGAAGAGGGGTGGATTTTTCACTAAATGGGTATAATTGAAAGACTAATAATTTGGAGGGAAGGGAAATTTTCTCTATTTTATATCAAACACTAAGATAATTCTAGTTTGATCAAAGTTTTAAATGAATAAAAAAGACACTATAAAAATAATAGAAGAAATCTGTTGTCGTTGTCATTGTTGTTGTGTGCCGTCAAGTTGTGTCTGATTCATAGAGACCCCCATAGGGTTTTCAATGGCAGATTGTTTTGGGATTGTCTTGGGAATGGGTTGCTATGTCCTACTCCCAGCGGTGCTGGGAATCGAACTCGGGACCTCAGAGATTGCAGAGCAGCGCTCTACCAACTGAGCTAAGTCCCAGCCCATTGTCGTCGTTAGGTGCTGTCAAGTCAGGTCCAACTTACAGCAACCCTGTGTACAACAGATGAAACACTACTCAACACTATGCCATGCCTGGCACTATCATCAGTGTTTCTCTGCTATTCATAGGGTTTTCAATGGCTGATTGTTTTTTAGGAGTGAGCTGTCAGTTCCTTCAACCAAGCCTGCAGCACCTGGTATTCCCAGGTGGTCTCCCATCCAATTACTAATGAGGCCCTATCCTGTTTAGCTTCTGAGAGCTGACAGGATCATATGCCAGGGTGGTACCTCTGCAGGCAGAATAAATATATGGGAATATTATTATATTCTTAGGGTGGGGGTAAATTTTCTATCATACTCAATGCAGAAATACTCAAAGAAGGAAGAAAAGGATTATTGATCTTCTTTGTAAAACTATAACAATTTTATGTATAAAAATAAAATTATAAGGCAATAAATAGAAAATAGTACATTTATGACAGTATGCAAAGAATATGCAAAAGCAATTCATGAAGAAAATATGTCTGTCAAGTACTAGAGAGACTCTCCTAAGAAATACATGTAGATGTGGGTTTTATGACTTCTTTCAGGATGATTTTATGGTTTCCGTAGCTTCCCTTCTTGGTTCCTGAATAGTTATTCTTGTCCATTAAATGTGCAGGAGAAGTATTTTCACTAATTAAGTGATATTTACACTGAATTTCCACTGCTAAGACCACACTTACACATCAAGTACCCCAAACTAAGAACACAGAGTATGATAGAGAAAAGTTCTTGAGCTTTAAATCCTAGAATCTATTACTTTGTATTCATCTATATAGTTGTCCTATGTTTTTTGAGATAAACAGCACTATGGACTAAATGATTGTGACCCCAAAAGTCATAGATTGAAATCCTAACACCCGAAGTGATAGTATTAAAAGGTGGGGCCTGTAGGAGATGATTAGGTCATGCAGTGGAGCCCTCATGAGTAAGATTATTGCCCTTATAAAAGGGATTCCCAAGGCCTCTATTGCCTTATTTCCACCCTGTGAGGACACCAGAAAACCCAGATCCACAAAACCAGGAAATGGGCCCTCAGCAGAGCATGACCATGGTAGTACCTTGATTTCAGGTTTACAGTGTCTAGAACTGTGAGAAATAAATACAGTTTAAGCCACCTAGTCTATGGTAATTTGTTGTAGCAGACTGAATTGACTAAGACAAACAGTAATAGACACCAAACACTCTTCCATCTCCTTGATGCAGAGATAAGGATGTGGAGGCAGTTCTGTACAGTGGTCAGGGAAGAGACCCCAGACTATTCTAGAGTCATGACTACCTCATTCTGAATCCTGGCTCACCATTTACAGTCTGCATTCTTAAATCTCTGAGTCCTACTTCCCCAACTGTAACACAAGGTTAATAATACTACCTACCTTATAAAGTTGCTATGAACATTCTTCCCTACAAAGGACTTAGCCTTGTGGCTAAGTGCGTAGGAACTAGAGTAGAACCTCAGCACTGGGCCACAGTCTGTTTTGGAAGGCTGGTCAATGATGGCCAGTTCAAGCACCAAGCACTTTTTCCCCATAAGAAATAATGTAAATGTATTTATTGGTTCCAGCATCACACTGATTAATTCAGACACACATATGACACTCACATACTTAGCAATAAGTTCTTTTTAAAATTCAATTGTTCTTACTGTTTTCCTCTTTCCTTCACTTTTAGTGCTAGAAAGTTTCTTGGGTGTCATGATGGTATACATATGCATACATATGTTTTAAAAAAACACATGATCATAAACATAGCACCAGGACAGGTCTTTTCTGCTGGAAATCAACATGCAAAGTGACACCTTCCCTCTTGATTCACCTGGAAGCATCATGAGTAAGCATGGCATCTCTTACAAGTTTTAGCAAGGTGGTCAGGTACTGAGCAAGTGGTCAAGTACCAAACCAAAATTCTTTCAAAAATATTGGTGGATAACTGAAATGCTCAAGCATAGAGCAGTTCAAGTACAGAGGTACCACTCTACTCAGTTATTGGCTATTCTCTTTGTTGTAGGCAAAGGACTTCAGTTCTTCACCTTCTGAATAAAATGGGCTAAAACATGACAGGATGATTAAGCTTGCCTCCATGGGCATTCATGTAGTGCACTGGGGAAAGTGTAGATCTGGTCCTAGTCCCAACACTGACTCTCACTAACATTAGAAATCACATGACCACTTTGGACCTCTTTTTCTTCATCTTTTAAAATTGTTGAACTGTTTATTGCTATATCCCTTTTTGCCTAATGATCTGTTCTGAAGAAGTGCAAAAGAGCATATAAATCAGTCTTTTAAATTGGCTATATCTATTGAAGGTAATAACTAGTATATTTGAGCTAGAATAATTCATAGTTTTTAATACCGAAAGGAAAGTATATACTAATTTTCCAAACAGCTGGAATGATAATAATCTATTACAGTACTGATTATGTCACATCAATCAAAAGCTACAATTAGTAGTTAAAGATCATAAATTTTTGAAAATTACTTTAAAAATGAAATTCTTTTAGTGTACTACAAAGCACAAAGAGCTCCTTAGTAGTAAAAGGTTTGTGAACCATTAGCCTGTGTGCTTTGTACCAACAATACCCTAACCACTAAGTTCCACAGGAAAGCAGAAGTCAGTGCCAATTTACTTATTCCACTGGGGCGGGGGGGAGGGGGGCATGGAACAATGGGAATAATGAAGATAC
This sequence comes from Pedetes capensis, assembly GCA_007922755.1. Lineage (NCBI taxonomy): Eukaryota > Metazoa > Chordata > Mammalia > Rodentia > Pedetidae > Pedetes > Pedetes capensis. Next base: position 188,659 of record VMDO01001315.1, read on the forward strand.
CCAATAGTGTTGGGCATTTTTGGGGAGTCAACTATCCAAATCTATCTATGTAGACTCTCTCCTAATTCTTGCAATAACCTGATTATACCTATTTCACAAAAAAGAAAACAAACTTATGAGTTCTATTGCCCTCTTAAATTGATAGTTCTTCATGACTGCAATATTCCAAGAATCAAAGAGTCTACAAAAAATAGTTTACAAACTTTTAAAATTAAACCTTTCCTTTCTTAAGCACAGCATTGATAATGTGCAAGCCATAAATATGAGGCCTAGTTTTTAGTGGGGTTATGAATGGTTATGAATGGGTAAAATACATCAATAACATTTTCTGTCATTTAGAAAAATTAACTGAGTGGATTATTCACTTAAAAATGATCACTGGAACAATTTTAGTTTTTTCTCAATGTCTCCTTGCTATTCAGCACCCTCTAGGTTTGTAAATTCACATAATTAGTGTGAAAGTACTAAAAAACATGAATTTTAGTATTAGCCCAAACAAAGTGTAATTAAGGAAGTAAATCAATAGCAGCAAAAAGGACAATCATATACACTTTGCAGCAGCCAAGCAAATGACATTTGGATTATCTGCTAATTAGGAGGTATTTTGTTCATGTTCCCTTCTCTTCTACTCATTTATTTATTCACTCTGTAATTATAGGAACATACTAAATATATAGGAACATGACCCTGAATTAAGGCAGATCATGGAAAACCAGTGATGCTGAACTGATGCTGAACAATTGTTTCCATCATTAACCCCAGATCTCCTTCCAAAGGTGTTCTTTGATCTTTAGGTACAGCTTCAAAAAGTGAGGAAGAAACAGAAGAGCCAATACTGGCCACACTTTGAGCTTTGTCTTTTGGACAGAGGTGGATTTATAGATAAATCTTTCAAAACTAAATGCCAGGTATACATCTGAGTGTCATCCTCACCCATTGATATTGTCCTAATCTCCCTCAAAATACAGAGGTCACTTTGAAAGGGCCTCAAACAAACTTTAAATTACCAGGCTTACTTGCTGTTTCTTTGAAAATGACTTTCATGTGAAAATGCTTCAGAAACATAAAAGTTAATCACCCCCTATCATTACTTGCATCTAGCAGCAGGGTAAAGAGGAAATTAAATTCTTCTTCATTCTTTCCTACAAAATGAATTAGAGTCTCACTTAATCTTCTCCACATTTTATGTAGAAATGGAGCCAACTCAATGCTTTTCTCTGTGTGTCTCTGTCTCCCTGTCTCTTTCTCTCTCCAAAAATCAGAATATAAAACACAAGTACAATCTGTTCTAGAACTTTCCAAGTTGGAAAAAAATTCCAGAAAGAGCTGTTCAGTGGTACCTTGGCACTCAGACTGCTTTGTGCTAGAACATTTTGGTCCTCAACGAATACTTTTGAGAGAATTCTGGTTCAGGGACTGACATTCACTCACTGTGCTAAAAACCTGTATGAGAAGACATGCTTACTCATGATGATTCCAGGTGAACCAAAGGGGAAAGCATCACTTCACGTGTTGATTTCTAGCAATAAAGGCCTGTCCTCGTGTTGAGTTCATGATATCATGGCTTTTTGTTTTTTGTTTGTTTGTTTTCAATGTATACCATATGATCATCATGGTGGCAAAGAAACTTTCTAGTGCTAAAAGTGAAGTAAAGAGGAAAACAGTAAGAACAATTGAATTAAAAAAAAAACTTACTGCTAAGTATGAGTGGCATACATGTGTCTGAATTAGCCACACTGTACAGTGCCAAAACCAATAGTTACTTTTTTTTTTTTGGCAGTATTTAGGGGATTGAACCCAGGCCTTGCACATACTTTGCTTTGCCACTGAACTGCACTGCCAGCCCTTGTTTCATTATTTTATTTGGAGACAGGGTCACACTAAGATACGCAGGCTGCCTCTAGCCTTGAACTTGCCATCTTCTTACTTTCACCTCATGAGTCGCTGGGATTATAGGTGTGAGCCACAGTGCCCAGCTTGTTTACATTATTCTTTATGGGAATAAAAAGTGCTAGGCACCCAAACTGATCCACACTCAATGAGCCTGGCAGTGATCGAGTCTATTGTACTAGAGGTGCCTCACGAAGTTCTGAAATACAAGTTAATGAGGTTAGCACTACACCAAATAAGATGTGACTTATTCAGATATTCAGCACAAGACATTGAAGGCTTCATAATGAGTCTGTTTCCCTAGATACTTTATTGTCAGTGTTCAGCCACAGCTCTACATTCAGCTTTAATAAGGATACCCAATTTCAAAATTTTCTTCTGATTTCAAAATTTTTCATGAGTATGAAATGGAAACCTTGTGTTTTACTCACACCAGAGTGCTCAGCTTGAGCTCTATGAATAAAATATGACTGTGATCATTAAAATGTAATAAAAGCCAGTGCTTTGAAATCTAAACCTACACAAGATTGCTCTCTGGTCTTGGGGTGCACTTTCAGCTGTCTTCTCAGCAGGTCCTCCTCCACAGCGAGCCCACGCCTAGCAGAAACCTTGGCAGCTTCCTAACCTGGGATGAGGGCAGCACTATGCACAGGCAGAATCGTTTCCACAGAGGGGCCTTTCCTGGTGGCTCTCAGGGCTTTGTCATTCTCCAGCTGCTGATCCTCCCTCTCTCACACCAGAAAGAGCAGTGCAGTAGCAGTCATCTGCTCAGGTTGTAAGGAGGCTAGTTTGTAGTCAAGTGTCTTTCACTTTTAGTTGAGTATCCTCCATTTTTGTCTCCCCAAAACTCTCCTTGCAGAAGAACGGAAGACGGTGACTTTTCAATCAGCTCATTCTTTAAGGGAAGACAAGGTTGTTACATATTCAGGGACATTGGCTGATGTGACTAGGAGAGAAGCTCCTCAATAAACAGCATGGAAACGCCACCCCTGTGGTCAAGCTGTGCTCTTGGAATGTGTTTTCTACTGGGGCAAATGGAACCCCCCATGGCAGCGGGTGGAAAATTTCCCTAAACTACTGCTGCTACTGGCATCAGAATTCCTCACACAGGATGTCTGACATCTAGCTACAGCTCTCCTAAGGACTGTTTCTCTGCTGAGGCAGACAGACCAACCTATAGCAACCCATATCCCAGTTTTGTTGTTGCTTTCAGAAGCTGTCAAATCAATGTCCAACTCACAGTGACCCTACATACAACAGACAGAACACTGTTGTTAGTGCTTCTCTACTATTCATAGGTTTTTCAGTGGCAGCTTGGTTTTTGGGAATAGATTGCCAGGTCATTCTCCGAAGCCTATAGCACCTGGTGTTCCCAGGCAGTCTCCCATCCAAGGACTAACCAGACCCAACCCTGCTTAGTTTCTGAGATCTGACAGGATAGGGCACCACAGTGGTATGGCTGCAGGCATATCAAAATATTAAGTTTTAATTCTACTGAAATATTGATAAGTGCTAAGTTTTTATTCATAATATACTGTGAACAGCAGAGCAAAAGGTGTTTGGCAAATATACACACACCAGTGCTGCTTAAGTCTAGAGTCATATAACATATCTCTCATGTATGTTTTTCTCTGGTCTGAAACTTTGTTGAGTAAATTTCTGTTTGATGGACTTAATCAGTAGTTTGAATTCTTTAGAGATCAAATCATCAGATAAAGTTGGGATCACAGTGTTGTTTAGATCTAGTACCACCAAAGTTCTATGCTTAATGGAAGTATTTTTCTTAGGCTTAGTTCCCTAATAGGCAAGGTACCCCAGAAGAGCACACCAGTCTCATCTCAAGGTTTGGCTGATACCTGGAAAATATCTGTGACCATTGACTGAATTTTTCTCTTTGATTTAGCCTGGAGTTGGGGACGGCTGGCTTTCACATCATGTCTATTCCTTGGTCTAATGTTTTCCAGCCTGCAGCATGTATTTTGGTTAGTACAGCTGAAACTCAGAAAATAATCCTTTTGTACTGAGTGTAGCATGAATGCCATTCACACAGGGAAGAGATTCAAAAATATTTGGCAACAAATCTACACGGAGCCCCAAGCAGGGCCTTGAAGATGTTGCTGTTCCAGGAACTAACTTTTTAGTTCTGGATGTTGAAGAGGTAGGAGAAAGCCTGGTTTCTGAAGAAGGCCTGAGGCACCAGCAAGCAAAGAGGACTGGGCTGAGATTGTTGGCTAACTCAGTACATTAATTGCTGCTCTCACTATGCTGGTTCATTCAAAATGAATGTAGCAAGTGGCTCACAGATCACAGATCAGAAGAATTGGAATTGTGAACACCGAAGATTCATAGAATCAAAGTTGCAAGTGCCTAGTTTAATGTACCTGACAATTAATCTTAACTAAAGCCCTGTTCAAAACTTCCCTGCCTTTCTTTAATATCCCATTCCCTTTCTCTTGAATATCTCCAATTTTCTGTTATTTATTTTCTATTTAATGTATTGACTCTCCCATTATCTCTTCTCTTTAAAAAACCCCTACATTGCTCTATCTCTTTGCTCATACTCTTGTTCTTTTCCCTTTCTCTTCTATTTCCCCTCTTACCACGTGTCTCCACTCTCTATAATGTCCTAAAAGTGCAATATTTATTTTTATAATATTTTTGCATAAGTCACAGTGGCCTCCTCTATTTAAGGGATTGTTGTTGTTGTTAGGTGCTGTCAAGTCTGACTCATAGCCATCCTACGTACAGTAGAACGAAATACTCCCCCACACTGTGGCATGCCCAGCACTATTGTCAGTGCTTCTCAGCTACTCATAGTGTTTTCAATGGCTGTTTGTTTGGGGATTGTTTTGGTAATGGGCTGCCAGGTCCTTCTCCCATTTTTGCAGTGCTGGGGATTGAACCCAGGGCTTTAGAGTGTGCAGAGCAGCACTCTACCAACTGAGCTAAACACCAGCCCATTATTTAAGGGCTATTATTGTTGTTGTTACATGCTGTCAAGTCAGTGTCTGACTCAGCAACCCTATGTACAACAGGCAAAACACTATTGTCAGTGTTTCTCTGCTATTCATAGAGTTTTCAATGGTTGACTGTTTTATGGGAGTGGGTTGCCCAGTCCTTCTGCCAAGCCTACAGCACCTGGGGATCCAGGCTGTCTCCCATCCAAGTACTAAGAAGGCACGACCTTACTTAGCTTCCAAGATCTGATGGGATTGGGCACCATGGTGGTACAGCTGAAGGCATTTAAGGGCTAGATGTAAAGAAGCAGACAATCACACTTTGTCTTCATTGTGCACAAAGGAAAAAACTCAGTTCAATGTTGTTAATTTTAAGATTTCCCGCCCTGCCCTTCTCATATGCACTAACAAAGGCACCCAATCCCCAACCTTCCCAAACCAACAGGCCAGACTTACTTCTGTGAATTACCTAATTGCATTGTTCAGCCAACATCATTCAGTATCTAGCCTTGTCTCAGATTTTCACAGTCTTAGTCAAACCTGAGAAGTTAAATCCCTTCCAACTGATAACAGCCTAAACCATAATTTAGTCAGCAGATCTCAAAACGTATTGCCAAGACTCACAGAAGACATGCTACAAAAGGACTGATATCTTCCCCATAAAGCAGGAGAGGCTTGGGGGTATCCCACAGTACAGATGTGACCAGTGTACCTTGCCATCTGGGCCCCTTGCCTTGGGTTAATTCCTTGCCCCTCCCCTCGTTTTGCTGTTTCCATGGCTGTTGGGTCAGTTGTCTTGTATAAGAGACACTGGCTGGAGGAAGACAGAAGCTGAGGTGTTCCTCTCCTTTCTGACTTGGACTATCCCCTCCTTGCTTTTCTGCTTTAGATAGGAGTCAGGGTCCTGGCCAAGTTGGTCCCTGGTTATGAAACAATGCCCTGAATCAAGTGCCCTCTGTATTAAGTGATTGCAGTGGTTTCTGTTTTTATGGGGGACCTAAAATGATACATCTCCTTAGAAGCTGCCACCTTCCTAAAAGCAGCACTACTTCAGCCCCCCTCACTACCCCCACCCCCAAACACCCCCCTCCACACCACACACACATTTGGAAGCTATCTACACATCTGTACCTTCTCTTTCTGCCATCTAGTTAAATTCTTGTCATGACAGGAGCTGCAGACTTAACTCTCCTCCACTAGGGGAAATCCAAGGACAGGGTGTGGAATCAAGCAGGTCTGGATTCAGAGCTTGGCAGAACAGGAGCTGTCACCCAGCACCTAGGGTCTGTGGCAGCCTCAGCCAAGTCATCATAAACTGAGTAGTCAGATCACAGAAACTTCCCCAGGGCTCCTTGGACTGATGCCAAAGAATCAGAAAACCTCAGAAGTGGGCATGTGAGGCTTAATTTAAATGTGTATTTTCTTTTCCTTGAGAGATGATCTATTTATTTTATTGATTTTTTTCAAAAGGAACACAAGCCAAAAAATGGTGAAGAAGAAAGTGACTACCTCAAAATTGAGAACTTCTGTGCACCAAAGTACACAATCAACATAGTAAAAGGGCAGCCCATGAAGTGGGAGAAAATATTAGCAAGTATCTAACAAGAGGTTAATATCTAGACTATATAAATAACTGTTAGAACTCAACATGGGCCGGGGTTTAGCTCAGTTGGTAGAGCACTGCTTTGCAGTCTCTAAGGCCCTTGGTTCGATAAACAGCACCACAAAAATGGAAGAAGGATATGGTAATCCACTCCTGAAGCAATCCTGAAATAGTCATTGAAAACTCTATGAGAATTGCTGAAACAAACCCAACTCAATGGCACTTAACAATAATAACTCAACAACAAAAACTAAGTAACCTGATTTTAAAGTGAGTGAAGGACTTAAATAGGCATTTCTCAAAAACAGATATACAAATGGTGACAGCCATTGAAAAATGCTCAACATCATAAATATTCAGAAAATGCAAATCAAAACCACAATGAGATACCACCTCACACCCATGGTATGCTTATTGCAAAAAAAGAAAAGAAAAGAAAAAATAACAAATATAAAAAATGCTACCAAGGATGTAGAATAATTGGAACTCTTGAGTGCTGTTGGTGTGAATATAAATATCAAAACAGCATGATAGTCTTAAAAAATTAAAAAATATAATTACCACATGATCCAACAATTCCACTTCTGGGTATATATCCAAAGAAATTGAAAGCAGGATCTCAAAAGATATCTGTACATCCAGGTTCATGACAGCATTGTTCATAACAACCAAAAGTGGAAGGAACCCAAGTGCCCACTGACACTTGAATAGGTAAACAAAATGTGACATATACAGACAATTAAATATTATTCCATATTTTAAAAGGAGGAAATCCTGACACATATCACAATGCATGAAACTTGAAGACATTAGGCCAAATAAATCCATCACACAAAGACAAATATTGAATGGTCCCACTTATATGAGTTACCTAGCATAGTCCCACTTGTGCAGCCAGAAAATAGAATGGCAGTTTGCCAAGAGCTTGGGGGTTAAGAAAACAAATGGGTAGTCGTTGATCGTCGGTGTAGTTTTTCTGTTTTATGAGATGAAGAGACATTTTTGCACAACAATATGAATATACTTAACTCTACTGCACTATACACTTAAGAATTGTTAAGATGGTAAATTTTATGTTGTATATTCTACAATTAAAAAATGGTTTTCTTATTTTTTTAAAGGAATGTAAAACCTACCACATACTTGAGAACTTAATTTATATCTCCAAAGGATGGAATAAGGAAAAGTTGATTTAGGTCACATTATGTTCTTTCATTTTCACAATTTAAGTAAGTTATTGGATTACGGTTTTGTTTGCCTAGTTAAAACCTACATAACTGACAAGAATTTCTTAGATGATGATGATTTTGAAGTTGTGGTTTGGAAATATAGATTTGGCTTCAGAGTTTCATAGATATTACATGGCAAGTGGGTTTTTTGCTGTGTAGCTCATGCCAGTAGCTCTGCCCTCTGGTGAAAAGAAAGCAACATGGTGTGATGAGAGGAACATTGAACTTGGAGTCAGGAAATCTGGGCATGAATCCTTGCCTCACAATTTGTGACCCATGGGAGGCTCAATAACTTCCCTAAACCTTGGATCTCTCCTCTGTAAAATGGGGCAGATAATGCCTGTTCCCTGCTTTTTAATTTAGTTACAAGGCTCCGATTAGAAAATGTATGTGGACACACTTTATAAGCTATAAATGTGATCCACAAAGTGTACTAGTGTAATTTCCATTCATGATCCTTTGTTTGTGTTCTCTCTCAATTATTTTTACATCACTTTTCCCAATCTCTTATTTATTTGTTTTATTAACTTAAGCAACTTAACATACAATGAAGAATGTATAAACAATTAATACTAGTCTTGTCAAACTATCTTCTCATCTTTATTATTGTGCAGGCATGGCTCTCCACATTGTAATTAGCTGTTGCATACCTCTTTATGTTCTGTCTTATCTGTTTAACATCTTATACCACTCTCAGGTATTAACATGCCATGTAAAATAACTATGTAACTGCAAACCATCAACATGCTATAGTTGACAGCAGCATTTCTGAATAGGCCCTAGTCTTAAAATATCAACCAATAAGCAGAAGGCTTCAGAAGAGAAGCTATACAGTAGATATGCCCTTGTCCAAAAATGCCAGACTATAGTCTGCTGGAGTTAGGAACAGAGGCGGTGTCAGCCTCCTTGGCTGAGGGAATTCTGAAGCAATAACTGAAAGAAGACAGAAATGATGAATGTGGCAAATGATGGTCCTATTGAAGAGAGACCTAAAGGCTGCCAAGTTATTAACCAAGAAGCAAGACTAGATTTATCACAAGTGAAGGACCAAAACAATCTAGCAGAGAGCAGAAGATAGTACACTAAATGGTCCACAATCTCAGTAACAGAGTCCATGAAAAACTGGATTTGAGTTCTGGCTCTGCCACCAACTGCTGCCACTTGCTTACCATTGGGAAGCCTACTTTGCCTTTATAAATCTCCCTTGTCCCATGCATTGTTGTTAGATGCCATCAAGTTGGGTCCAACTTATAGCGACCCTCGTGGGGTTTTCAACGGCTGACTGTTTCAGGATTGTTTTCAGGAGTGGACTGCCACATCCTTCTTCCATTTTTGTAGTGCTGGGGACTGAATTTGGGTCTGCAGAGAAGCAGGGCAGGTGCTCTATCAGCTGAGCTAAACCCCAGCCTAATCCCATCCATGGTAACATCTAAATCACAAACTTGCTTGGAAAAGTAAATGGGACTCTGCACATAAAACACTTAGCAAGTGTTCAAAATTTGTGGATATAACCAGGGAGGCTGAAGCAGGAGGGTCATGAGTTTGAGGCCAGCCTGGGTGGCATAGTCAGACCCTGTCAAGAAAAAGGAAGAGGGAAGGAAGGAAGGAAGGAAGGAAGGAAGGAAGGAAGGAAGGAAGGAAGGAAGGAAGGAAAAAATGGATGAACAAACCTGTCACTATAAAAATAAACTTCATCGATATATTTCTATGTTTTAACCACTCTCAGTGTAGAAGCTAACTGAAGTCTCTGGAGAATATCCAGGGCATATCAATCTTGTGAGAGTCAGACAGACAATTCCAACTAAGGAAATGCCAAGTGGATCCCTTCTTAAGATTTCAACTAACTGTTCTACACAAGCAATACTTTGGTTGCAGTCAAACAGTGACAGGATGGCACCCCTACTTACTGCTATAAATCCATGCCTGTCCCCAGTGCAGAATAAAGTGTGTTTGATCGCCACAGGGTGATCACCCAGCATTAGAGCACTGTGTACCAGCGCATTCCACTCAGAGCATGCAAGTCTCAGAAACTGTCAGTTTGAAATGCACCCTTCATTAGGTATCTGCTGGCAAAGGAAAATACTCAAGTCCACTTCTAGACGTTACAGATTCCAGACGAATGGGAAACATTTCCAAAGCCATTAATGAGAAGTAAGCTTATCCACGTGTGAAAGCAAATCCTGCGGTCTGAGGAAAGAAAGTAGCATGAAAGCAGTAGGAGATTCACAGTTACTAAACTCCAAGAGTCAGAAACTGCCTGACACACCACAGCGCACAGCAGCCTCAGGATGTGTGTTCCCCCTCAATGTTGGCTCTTTGCTTTGGGGTTGCCACATCAAACAGAAAAGACAATGTCCAACACGTGAAAAGCTTCAGGGAGAGGTGAGAAAAGGAGTTTATGCAATATTACTATTTTTTTACTCAAAATTTGATCTTAATAGAAGTATATGGACTGGGGTTTAGCTCGGTTAGTAGAGTGCTTGCTCTGCATGCTCTGAGGCCCTGGGTTCAATCCCTAGCACCACAAAAATGGGAGAAGGATATTGTAGCCCACTCTCAAAACAATTTCATAACAATTAGCCATCAAAAACCCTATGAATAAAAGAGAAGCACCAACATACTGCTGGGCACAGTGTTAGCGAGTGTTTCATTCTGTTGTACATAGGGTGGCTATGAGTCGGATCTGATTTGATGACACATAACAATAACAACATAGGAGTATATACTATACGAATGCTTTTATGACACCTCAAAAGCAGGCCATCCTGGTCCATTATGTTGGAAGTTATGAAGGTTGTCTGTCACCTTTATGGGAAGGAAGGGGACAGTAGCTGAGAAAGTGACAGTGGGCTTCTGAGAGGCTGGTGCTGTTCCATTTCTTGGTGTAGGTGGTCAGTATGTAGATGTGCTAACTATATGCTGATTCAGCTTATGGTCACTTTGATCTGTGCATTTTCCTACATATAGATAATACCCTAATTTATTTATTTATTTATTTATTTATTTATTTATTTATTTATTGCAGCACTGGTGGGGTTGAATCCATTGCCTCACCCTTGCATGGTTTGCAAGTGCTGTACCACTGAGCTGCACCCTCAGCCCATTTTATACTTTTTATTTTGAGAGAGGGTCTCATTGAGTAATACAGGCTGCCTCTGGTCTCACACTTGAGATCCTCCTGCCTCCACCTCCAGAGTTGCTGGGATTACAGGGGACCCACCACACACAGCTATACCTCAATTAAAATTTTTATTACAATAAAATTTTACTATACTATAAATGTTTTAAAATTTACCATGTAGTATGATGGTTTTATATCTTCAAAAAAGCCTTTCTGGCTGGGGAGACTGCTCCTCCTCAGGCCAGTCAATTCTTAGAGATAGCAAAGGGCCTCAGCTGCTGCAGAACTTTGATATATATACAAAATGGTCAGAAGTCAAACCTCATCTGCCTGATCTCACATCTGTTTTCCTTTCCAGAATCATCCCTGGACAGCAGCCAGACAGTTAGGGACCTCTTCTATAACCCCAAACCTGCCAGTCCTGCACTGACTACCCTGCCCTGCCTTGCCTTTCTCTGGAGAGACCCCAACAAAGGCTCTGGCCCAGTCTCCCCTCTCTCCTGACTTTTGCCTCCTGCCCACCTTCCTCATGTGGGCCTGTTTGGATTCTGTAGGGAAAAATTGGGAGAAAATTGGCAAAAACTCCCAAACTGGGAAAATGGCATTTGAATATCTGGTTTGTAAGTTAGAAATCTAGGGAAAATGAAAGTAACTTGGTTGCGCGTTTGTACAAAACCCTTCCTGATTGGACAACTGAACTGAAAGCTGATTGGCTCAGGCCATTCCATGGGTGAGCTACATAGAGAGCTGAGCTGTGGCAGCTCGACCTTTTGGCACAGATTTTTAGGCCTTTCTTTTTGGCATGGCCTTTTTGGCATCCCTTTCTGCGCCTTCTTGCCTGTTCCTGCCGGGACCACCGATGAGGAAGTGCCTCTCCCACTGCTCTGCCCCGGACCTTTGGTGAGGAAAAAAACGCTCTCCCGTCGCAATCATCAGCAAGGAAAAGAGCCTGCTCTCCGTCTGACCACCGTCTGACCACCGAGGAAGCGGCAGCTGTCTCCTCCTGACCACCAAGATGACCAGCACAGGTGTTTGCCCCTGGAAGGCAAAAGCGCCTAAGGTTTTTCCTTTCTCCCATCTCCTCTGGGGTCCCGAGGGCCGCAGGAGTCTGTGCTCCTCACCTGAGGGTCCCGAGTGAATTGTGTTTAGTATCTGTGTGCGCGGTGGCGCAGCCCGTCTGAACCTCCAGGCCGGACCAGGAGGCGCGTGCCCCACAGGATTCCATTCTTCTGGGATCTGTGAGTGTAGCAAACTGTTTCTGCGTGCCTCTCCTGTGTCTCCTCTTGTGGCTGCACCTGACTATGTCACAAAAGAAAGCAGAACACTTACTAAGTTGACTAATACAAAAAGGAAAAAGAAAACGAGAATGAAGAAATGGCCTATTGTATTGGACTAATGGAAAATTCAATCTAATTTTCTTATAATGAAACAAAGAGACACACATTGAAGTTGGTAACTATGGCCTCATTATTAAAGTAAGCTTCATTCTTTTGTCCAACTAAACTATTCTGAAATTTTGCCCTAGTAATGCATTATTATCTTCTTGAAGCTATATGACTTTTATCTATTTAACAAGTTATGTATTATTCATTTTTTTGTTATCAAAAATATTTCCTTCTTTTATATGTATAAAAATACATGCTTTTAAGCCTCAAGGAGTTTCTCACCCATCCTTTTTGTTGTTAGGTGCCTTCAAGTCAGTGTCCAACTCATAGTGATCCTATGTACAACAGGTGAAACACTATTGTCAGTGCTTCTCTGCTATTCATACGGCTATTTCAGATTCAAACACTACTCTGTATATAAATACAGTGAAGATGATAGGTGTGGAGCATGAACACATGTTCTGATTTTTAGGCTTGAAACTTATGCCAAGAGCCTGTGCCTAAGTCATAGTCCTAAGAGTGACTGGGATAGACTCAGAACAAACATGAAAATCCTGTTGTAGGCACAGAAATTATACAAATTGGCCTGTAGATGATTTTTGTGAGTGGATTGAAAGGGTGGTAACAGATCAGTCACAAAAAACTTCAGTTGTTCTTTACCACTGAGTAGAGTCTTTAGAACCTGGTTTGACATTTCAAGGGCTCAGATTCATTCTGAGTCTTAGGTATTATTCAGAGCCCTAAGAAAGGTAGCTTGGGCTTACCAAAGGATGCAAGGCTTGCCTGACATTAAATGGTCCCAATGGTAGTTTCCTGAGTTCTTACATCTCAGTGATACTTTTATTTATTGTTTCTTCTTGTTGTTGTTAGATGCCATTGAGTCAATGTCAAACTCATAGCGACCCTACATACAACAGGAGAAACACTATTGTTGGGGTTTCTTGGCTATTCATAGGATTTTCAATGGCTGATTGTTTTTTGGGAGTGGGTTGCCCGGTCCTTCTCCCAAGCCTACAGTGCCTGGTGTTCCCAGGCGGTCTCCCATCCAAGTACTAACCAGGCCTGGTCCTTCTTAGCTTCCAAGATCTGACAGGATAAGATGCCACATTGGTATGGCTCCAGGCATAATATGTGTGGAACAGATTAAAGAAGGCAACTAAAATGATCAGTAAGCCAGAAGGACATGGACAAAAAGAAATACCAATTCTGAGTTTCAATCAACTAAAATGTTAGAACTTTTGATTCTAGAAATACAAGTTTGGAGAAAATATACCAAACATATTGGGAAAATTAAGAAATATAAAAATAGATTTGCTGATTAAATTTGGGTTGGCTAGGATGGGTATCCCCTGCAGCTGTACCAGCTCGACTCAAGGGCACCTAACAACAACAACAAGTTCTCACAGTGCAGTGACTATGCGCTGCCCTGACTAAGCATCCTTCCCTTGCATGCCCAGCCTTTCCACAGCCTTTCTGTTATCATTAAGGAAAACGACAACAGCTGGCCTGGATCATCTGGATCAAGGCTGTTAGCTCACTTGTCATAGATGTTATAAAAAAAAATGCATTCCTTGTATTTGCCACATTGAGGTTTATCTGCCTCATTTTCAGAACATTCATAGCACCTTGTGTTAGTCTCTAAAATAAATGACTACTAGAGATTCCTAGAGTTTCTTGCTTCTCTTTGCAAACCTGACAACTTCATTGTGTACTTCTACCCTCAACACAATAAACCATATAGAACTCACTGGGCCCATCACCAACTCCTATGTGACCCCATTATTAACCTTGCTGATCCAGAGAAGTACTTATGTAATTCTTAATTTATGTATCCTGGTATTTGCCTGGATTCTTGTCCTGGATATCATATTTTCCAAAGTCTAGAATGAGCATGTTCAACCCATGGCCCAAAGGCCACGTGCAACCCAGGACAGCTAGTAATGCAGCCCTACACAAACTTTTAACATCATGTGTCATTTTTTTAGCATTTATTTTCTTCATGACCTTCCTTAATACATATATGTACTAATTATATTGTATAATTTATACAATATAATTACAATAATAATATACAATATACAAGACAATTCCTCTTTATTTGATGTGGCCCAGGGAAGCCCAAAGCTTGGATGCCCCTGACCTAGAATTTTTAAAAGATTTTTGGCATGAAACTTATGGCTTGAAAAGCCTATGGTTTCTCAAAAATCCCATGAAGATAGCCAATAGTTGACACATCCAAATGACAATAATAATAACTAGCATTGGGATCTTACCATCTATTGAGCAACTTGCTTTAATTTTACCATGGAGTAATGAAGATGCATATTACTTCACTCGACCATGTTAAAATTAAAGCACTGCAGTGAATTTGAAAGCTAAATTTAAGTTATTCTTGGATTAGGAAATACTCTTCAATTATCTGCCACTATTAGTGGCACCTAACAACAACAACAATTAGCATTGGTAATCAATGTCTGAATGTAAATAGGAATGATTAAAAGAGGAAAAATACTTAACTCAAAGTTTTAAGACAAAGAAAGGTATAGAAAGAATTCCCTGGCTTAGGAAAATATTTCCTTAATAGGACTCCAATTGCTCAAGAAATTGCAACAAGAATAGATAAATGGGATTATATGAAATTAAAAAGCTTCTGCACAGCAAAAGAAACACTTAACAGAGTCAAGGAAACCCCCACGGAATGGGAAAAAATCTTTGCATTTTATACATCAAAGGTCTAATTACTAGAATTTATAAAGAACTCAAGAAAAAAAAACTCCCCCCCAAAAAATAACCCAATACACAAATGGGCAAAGGAACTGAGTAGACAGTTCTCTAATGAAGAGGTCTGTAAAGCCATGAAACACATGAAAAAATGCTCAACATCCCTAGCCATTAGGGAAATGCAAATCAAAACAACTCTGAGATTTCACCTTACACCAGTAAGAATGGCCAAGATCAATAAAACAAACAACAACAAATGCTGGCGAGGTTGAGGGGAAAAGGGAACACTTTTACATTGTTGGTGGAGCTGTAAATTGGTGCAACCACTGTGGAAATCAATATGGAGGTATCTTAAAAAACTAAAAATAGGTCTACCATATGACCCAGCTATAACACTATTGGGAATTTACCCAATGGGAGATGGGTCATCATACCACAGAGACACATGCATCTCCATGTTCAATGCAGCGCTTTTCACAATAGCAAGGATATGGAATCAACCAAAGTGCCCTTCAACAAAAGAATGGATTAAAAAAAACTATGGTATATATACACAATGGAATACTAAGCAATCAAGAAAAATGAAATAAGGTCATTCACAGCAAAATGGATAGAATTAGAGAAAATTATTTTAAGTGAACAAACACGAGCTCAGAAAGAGAAACACCACATGTTCTCACTCATATGAGGGAGCTGAATCAAAATTATAAGAAGGAAAAATCCTATTCAAAGGTTGGATCATAATAAAAGGGGGGGGGGAGATAAGAATGGTGTCAATATAAATGGTCTATAAAATGCATGTAATTGTTCCAACAAGATAAAACCAAAGACCACTACAGGAAAAGTTTCTATCTTAAAGAGAACTGGAACCCAAGGACATATAGAAAAATATTACTAAGTAAAAGATAGAGAAGACTTAGATGGGAAACTTAGATGGGAAGAGTGGGAGAGGGGAAGCATAGGGGAGGGTAAGGGGTAACCTATATGAATAATGTTTATCAAAATGCATATATGGAAATGTCACAATGAAAAGCATGTCAAAATGAATCACATTAAGATGTACATTAAAAATTTCCAATAAAAAAAGGAAAGAAAGAATTCCCTGTTTGCTCTACTTTGCTGCAGTTTATGAATGTGATCTTATTGTACTAAAGGTACTGCTAGTAAGGATATGTAGGCAGGAGTATTAGCCATCTTTATCTTTGTTACTTAATTTTTTTCTATTACCTTGTATTCTTAGGCAAAAAAAAAAAAAACAATGAAATTAGTGTCTAGCCACTTATTTAATCTTATTAATATGAATTGTACTCTACCCCTAGAGGACCATGATAAATGCCCAGATACTTGTCTGCAGCAGTCTCAAGAAAGTGGTACTTAAACTTTCAGAGGAAGAGTTAAGGGCCACGGAATCACTGAGAACATTATGCTAATGTATGTAAATACACATAAACAATCTGTTAAGTTGGAAGCTTTGAACTTAATAGGTGACATATGTTAGGGTCACTGTGAAAGTGTTCCACTAAGATTGCTCCTTTAAAACAAATACAAATGTGGACAAGAATATTTTAAAAGGCTTAGTTTGAAATGAGCTTAGGAAGAAAACTGATAGTGAAGAACTGCCGGACAGCAGTGATCTGGCATGAATTTCACTTTAGCAAAAGTTATTTTATCCTCAACATCATTAGCTTTGTGACTGAATGAAGAACACCTGAAAATTAATTACACATCTATTCAAAAATGGAGATGAGCCAGTACACACAGGCCAAGGAAAGGCTCATCAGCTGAGCATGTTAGTGCAAAAGCAAGCTCTGAGGTCATGTAATAATCAGAACAAACCCCAGCCACCTTTGGGAATTGGCCAATGAACAAAGACAGCTATGGGAGCTGAAAGATATTTATCAAGTATAAGCTAATTTCCCCAAGGTTGAACTACCTCCTTGGAAGTGATAATAAAATACTAACTTTTCATGAAGAAAACAAAACAAAACAAAACAAAAAGCCCCTACATCTCATTTCTGAGTCTGCTCTATCTGCAGTTACAAAACCAGGAATTGGCACAAAAGCAAAAGAAGAAGGAAAGAGAACTATATAGTCTTTGAAGGGCTCATGATACCCATTCTTCTGCCACAGAGGTGAGCCCAACATGGCCATAGGACCCAGCAGAGGGAAAATAGGGCATTGTGCAAGGAAAACTAAACTTTCCACTGCTGAAGACCACTGCAGAAAAATAAAGGTATTAGGTTTATTGAGACAAATCATGACCCAAACCCTAACCCTCTCCTCAAGTGACCCCAAGTACAGCATCTTCTGCAGACTTCTGGAGGAGAAAGAAAAGAGGAGAAAGAACATTGTCTTAAGAGGCACAGTTAAGAAGTATGCACTATTTAAAGCAAGAAAACTATCCTCTATGCACCCAACTCCTTCTAAACCCAAACTCCACAGAACCACATCATAATCTGATAACATCGTAAGGAAGAGAGATACAAAATAAAAAGAAATGCTTCAATGAGACAAGTGCCAGGCACAGTGCTAGAGACTGTGCATGTACCAATTATCTCCTTGCCTATGTTTCTTCCTTGAAAGTCTGCAACTTTGCTGTGTAAACTATGTTGTTGTTGTTTTTAGGTGCTGTTGAGTCGGTATCCGACTCATAGCGACCCTCTGTACAACAGGGGAAACACCATTTTCAGTGCTTCTCTGCTGTGCATAGGGTTTTCAATGGCAGATTGATTTTTGGGAGGGGGTTGCCAGGTCCTTCTCCCATTGTAAACTATAATAGACATTTATCTATCTATATACCATAGGAAATCTGAACCATTTGCTGTTTGGGATCAATACTAGTACAATTTTTGTTGTTGTTTGGTGCCATTGAGTCAGGCCCAACTCATAGCAACTGTGTACACAACAGAACAAAACACTCTCTGCACTGTACTATGCCCAGCACTATGTCAGGGCTTCTCTGCTATTCATATGTTTTTGATGGTTGATTGTTTCAGGACTGCCTGCCAGATCCTTCTCCCTACAGCACCTGATATTCCCAGGTGGTCTCCCATCCAAATACTAACGAGGCCTGACTCTGCTTAGCTTCAGAAATCTGAAGAGATCAAACATCAGAGTGGTACAGCTGTAGACAATACAATCTTTAGATGGGTGTTTAGTTTGCTGTGGTGAACATAGGTTTTATAAATAATGACTCATTTTTCAATAAAAGCCATACAGAAACTTTTGTGTTTCATTCATCATTTTCCTAAGATGATTTCATGCAAATAAATGGAAGTATGTTCTCTTTTCTATACAGTTTAAAGAGAATCAAGAGCAAATTTCAGAGTTTCTCAACTAAATTGCTTCCTCCAAAATAACACACAGGAAATGCCCTATCTCTAAAGAAAATGTAAATTCTGAACTTAGCCACTGGAGATTGATGTAAAAGTCAAATTTTTGAGCCCCCTGAGTTACCTGGTTACATAAGGAGCAGGTGAAAGATGGCTCATCACTTTCCAAGAATCACATTGGATTTTGAAACAATTTGGGATAAGTTTTTGATTTATATTTAGTACTATTTTCCCATGCTTCCTATTAGGAATTCAGGAAATTACATTAATGAAATGGGGATGGTAGAGAACATGAGAGCCAAGGTCTACTGCTGAGTGAAAATGCATGGAAAGACCTCCTTCCTGTCTCTCCATTCCTGCACTCTTCCCCAGAAGTAACAGAATATTCCCCTAAAACCACCTGAAATGAGAAAAGTAAGCCCTCACTTTTCCTACCCAATCTATAGTCATGGCAGTTCTAGCATCACTTGGTTCTAGACCTGATTCTCTCTTTGTTCTTATCTTCATGGTTATAAAATTGTTGCCTTCTGCCTCAGGCCCCATACACTCCCTTTCCATTGTCAGAGACAGGAAGGAAGGCAGATCAGTGATTTCTTTTATATGCACAGGAAGATCATAAAATATATCAACCAAACCAGAATATTTAGAAAAAGGAGGTACTATTAACAATTCTACCAGATTATGCACATAAACCAACACAATCTTATACAAACTGGAGTATATGCTTACTCTATTTATTTGAGACAAAGGTTTTTGTGAGCAAGGAAGAAGGTGAGTTATCTGTTGCATAGACAACAAACTGTATCTTCCATAATCCCAATCCTCAGTCTGGGTCTGTGATGAAACAGAATTTGTTCTGCATGTCGTAGAGAAGCATGACTGGTTTTCTGAGAACTAAACTGCAGTAGAAGGACCTAGAGCTGTGATGGTGGCAACCATTCTTCCTCCAAACTTAAATCCTCACAAATAGCATTATTAGACACTGGTCCTTGGGGAAGTATTCTCCAACTGCAGAGAACAGGGTCCTATACATGCAAGAGGCTGCAGCTGTTTGCTCAGAGAGCAGGCATTCCCTGTCCAAAGAGTCTGTGTGCATACGAAGGTGAGGGTGTTCCCAAAAGAAGACACATTGCAGCCTGAATGTTGGACTGAACAGCATTTGTATTCTTAAAGTTGAGAATCCAAGAATAAATATCTTAAGCCTTTCCTGTAGTTTCATTCCTCAAGTCATAACAATGAAGCATTTCCTCTTACATAATCTCCAACCATCCCATTTTTTAAAAAATCATCTGATGTACCTTTAAACCAAAAAGCCTCAAAGTCCTGAGAGGTTATTCAAAGAGTGGCAAGCAGTCAAACAGATGCACAATTCAAATGTTTGTTTTCCCTTCTGGATGGCATCTGAACCATCTGAAACCATATTATTGACATTTTATTCCAAGACTTTGTTTCTTATGGTAAGAACACATGCATAACAGGCCTAAACATTCAACTGCAGTGCTGTGGTGGAACACTTGCCTAGCATTGCAAGGCCCTGGGTTTGATCTCCAGCACCACAAAACAAACAAACAAAAACCCTAACTGCCGGGGTCGGTGAATCAGTTCAAGTTCAGTATGTTCTCAAACAAAAGGAAAACACTCACTGTCAAACCTCAATTTTCCTTCACATTCATACAAAATGACAGCTAAGGTCCAAAAGCGGAAGCTTTGACACTCAGCATGAAAAAATAACTTTTAAACTCTTATTATATTTCTATTACTACATCTTCATTTCTAAACTGAACTAATTGACAATGAAGAATAGGGATGAAGAGAAACTCTTTTATATTTACTTCACTCCAATGTCTGACTTAATCAGGAGGGTGCAAGTACAAATCCCCAGTACTGGGGAATGATCACATGGGGAACACGGTGGTATGTGGACACCCAGGGGCCTATGGGTGGGGCAGGGATGGTGCTGGTCATTCAGGGAGAACTCAGACCTCATCACCACACCTCTAGAAGCATCATTTGCAAAATCCCAGGGATAGGAAATTAACCTATATCTCAAATGCTGACCCTCTCTGCTTGAGAAATATTGGAAATCCATAATTACGTAGAAGACAATGGGAATCAGACAAGATTCTCAGTTTTTAATGTAATAATAATTCCATTATTCTAAGGTGATGGCTTCTACTCCTTTTTAGTGTGTGTTAGTGAGGCACCTCCTGTTCCACGAATGTATAATGCACCCAGAAAAGACAGAGATCAAACTGTACCTTAAACTTTGGTTTTTCTGACCATTTACTAAGAAAGACTGGTATACTTATGGATGTGCTTCCCAAATGGCAGAGAACATTCTCTCCTGATCAACCTAGTCCATATTTTTACCAAAGCATTAATATTTCGCTATTATTTTTAGACATATTGCATTGATCAAAAACAACTGAAAATCAACTCAAGCATTTTTTTAAATTCCCTTTTTTCCCCAAATGAACAAAAGAGCAATACTGCCTTTGTAGTGGTCCCTTTCATGGTCAGTTTTTTTTTTTTTTCATGCAACAACAAAGAAATGATGTCATGGGAAAGATATTAAAACACTTTCCAGGAAAAGCAATTTTCTGAACATAAATTGTGGCCAATGAGAAAAAACAAATAGCTTTTTACTCCTCAGACAAAAGGATTTTCACTCAGCATGTTGCAAAGTGAATTTGTACAGCCTCTTTCTAAGGTCTCACATTGAACCCTAACATTACCACACAGAGTCCACCTTCTAGCTTTAGAGATTGGGTTGATTTCTCTGCTTTGCAAGTCCTTGTGCAAAAATCACACATCAAACATGTCATCCCAGGAAAAGTACTGAGGTAAATGTAGCGTTAGGAATCTGTCCAAGTGTATTACAGGGCTGACGAACAATCAAACAGACCCAGATAAACTTTCTTATTCTTCAGTAATGGTCTCAAAAAGCCATCAGAACCTGTTGTGCTTGTTTGCTTTTAACGTGCCTCATTTATCTAGTCTAAAGTTGCATGTTGCTTGGCGAATGTGTGGGTAAGTTTAGTGTGAGGACAAATTTCTTCAGATAGTGGATGACGTGCCCAAGCTTCCCAGGCAGAAGTCATATCAATATTGGTTCTCAGTGAAGGAACACCTAAGTCAGGAAGGTTCCCAAGGGAAACAACTCCAATAACAAGAATTTCACACCCAAAATACCTCTGCATTCTTAATATTTTTAAAAAATTATATACATCTATACCTATATCTATGTCTATCTATATTTCTTTCTTTCTATCTATCTATCTCTCTATCTATCTATCTCCATCCCTAACTGAAATTGTTCTCAGTATGCAAGCTCACTTTATCCACTTCCAGATATAGACCAAGTCTCCCCTGTAAGATTAAAGGCCAAACACAGATTAGGATGCCTTTATAGAAAAGTTACCTTCAAATTCGCAGCTATTGAAATAAAGCTTCTCTGTGTTTATGTGATTCTTCTGTCCTAGAACTTGAACTCTCCTTCACCTTAACATTACACAGTGACATGCAAAGATGCTAATTATAAAATTAAATGGAAAAGCTATGAGACACAGAAATAAGCCTCTAAGACAATAGTAGTTATTCTTGACTTGTGAAACTGTAGGTAGTACTAATAGTTCTTTTACTCTCTGAATGTTCCTAGAGCTCTGCAATGAGTATCTATCATGTGCATAAAGGAAAGTAAACACACAGAAAACAAATAGTCACTTTAATTTTATTGTTGATATATTCTCTTTCTGAAATAAAGCATGTGGAGTTTTCTAAGTGCAAATCTTACAGTTTTCTTCAGAAGGTATTTTTTATTCAATTTATTATTTCTTCTCCTCCTCCTTTTATGCCTCCTCCTCCTCCTCTTTGTCCTCCTCCTACTACTTCTCTTCTTCCTCATGCTTCTTTTTCTTCCTATTTTTTCATTCCTTTAAAATTTCCAGATTTATTTAGAGCTGTAAAAGGCTTTCTCCTTGGTCTTTTTTAACACAACTTGTAGACATTAGTTTAATACAAATAGATTATATATGTGTTGTAACATATATCTTCCAAGTTTCTATGTATTGCTCATTTACGGGCAAATATCTTAAGGGTAGGGAAATTATTTATCTCTGCATTGTATTCAGCTATAATGGTGACAACTTAAGAAGAAAGTTAATATAAGCTCTATTCTCCTACCTGAAAGAAAGTTGTATTTATTCACTATCTCTTCAAATGTTCCAAAAACTAATCAGCTCAAGCCCCAGAGTCCTGTGTGGAGGAGATGTGCTAGATTATGGAGATTCTGAGGGCAAGATTTGTCAACTTTCTGCCTTTTCTAAAATAAAATGTTATTCCAGTAGAATATTTGATTTTGGGGGAAGACTGCATAAGAATAAGGCTTGCCAGGTCAGTTAGCTAGCTACAAAATATGTTGTTGTTGTTGTTTGTTGTTGTTAGGTGCTGTCGAGTCGGTATCTGACTCATGGCGACCCTCATTGGGCTTTCAATGGCTGTTTCGGGATTGCCTTGGGAGTGGATTGCCAGGTCCTTCTCCCATTTTTGGGGTGCTGGGAATTGAACTCAGGACCTCAGAGACTGCAGTGCAGCGCTCTACCAACTGAGCTAAATCCCAGCTACAAAATATACGTCTAAGTAAATCACTTAACCATCCCCTACCCCCCACATGCACTCTGAGCATATAGTTTCCACATTGAATTAAACTAATTCAAATGCATTGCTATCACTATGGACTTAAACAAAGGCTCCCCTGAGGATAGGATGCATCTTCCCATCCAGGTCTTATCAGTGCTTAGTTCATTGTGCTTAGTTCATTGTTGTTGTTAGGTACCATGAAGTTGAGTGTGACTCATAGCAACTCTGTGTACAACAGACAAAACACTCCCCAATTCTGTGCCAGACACAAGATATTTTTAATGTTTAAGCCCATATTTGCAGTCACTTTTTTTTTTTTGTATAATGCCTCTGTGTATTCTTTCCATCTTCTTTTGATGTTCCCTGTGTCATTTAATATTTTCCCTCTAGAATCCTTCACTATTGCCACTTGAGGCTTGAATTTTTTTATTCAATTCCTCAAGCTTGAGAAAAACATCTAATTGAGGGTCATCTAATTGAGGGTCTCCCATTTTCTTGTTGACCTGCAACTCTCTCCAACATATCCTTCTCCAGGGATTGGTCCCTCCTGACAACTTGTCCAAATTCCATAGTCTAGCCATCATTGCTTCCAAGAAGCACTCTGGTTGTACTTCTTCTAGGACACATATTCATCTCCAGTACCATAATTCAAAAACATCAATTCATTTTCTGTCTCCCTTTCTCAATGTCCAGCTTTCACAACTATATGATATGACTGAAAATACAATGGCATTTGTCTTCAGTGTGACATCTTTACTTTTCAACATTTTGAGGTCTTTTGCAACAGCATTTCCCAATGCAATGTGTTTTTTAATTTCTTGACTGCTGCTTCCGTGGGTGTTGATTGTTAAACCAAGTAAAGCAAAATCTTGGGCAACCTCAATCTTTTCTCTATTTATCATGAAGTTGCTCACAGACCCAGTTGAAAGGATTTTTGTTTTATTGATGCTGAGACACAATCCATAGTGAAGGCTGTGTTCTTTGATCTTCATCAGTAAATGTTTCAAATCCTCTTCACTTTCAGCAAGTAGAGTTGTGTCATCTGCATAATGCAGGTTGTTAATGAGTCTTCCTCTAATCCTGATGCTACGTTCTTCCTCTTAAAGTCCAGCTTCACAGATTACTTGCTCAGCATATAAATTGAAGAGGTATGGTGAAAGGATACACCCCTGACGCACTCATTTCTTGACTCTAAGCAAGGCAGTGATTTCCTTGTTCTGTGTGAATGACTGCCTCCTGGTCCATGTACAGATTCTTCATGAGTATAATTAAGTGCTCTGGTATTCCCATTCTTCACAGTGTTATTCATAATTTGTTATGATCCACAGAGTCAAATGCCTTTGGATAGTAAATAAATCATAGATAGACATCTTCTAGTATTCTCTGCTTTCAGCTAATATCCATCTGACATTAGCAATGATGTCCCTTGTTCCATGCCCTCTTCTGAATCCAGTTTGATTTTCTGGCATTTCCCTATCTGTATACTGCTACAGTCACTTTTGAATGTATCTTTAGCAAAATTTTATTTGCATGTGATATTAACAATATTGTTTGATAGGTTCCATATTCAGTTGGACCCCCTTTCTTGGGAATAAGCACAAATACGGATCTCTTCCAGTCAGTTGGCTAAGTAGCTATTTTCCAAATCTCTTGGCATAAACATGTTAGTACCTCCAGTGCTGCATCTGTTTGTTAAAACACCTCTATTGGTATTCCATCAAATCCTGGAGCCTTGTGTTTCACCAGTTCTTTCAAAGCAGCTTTCACTTTGTCCTTCAATACCACTGGTTCCTGATCATATACAACTTCTTAAAATGGTTGGTCATTCACCAATTCTTTTTTTTTTTTTTTTTTATAATGCCTCTGTATATTCTTTCCATCTTCTTTTGATGTTCCCTGTGTCATTTAATATTTTCCCTCTAGAATCCTTCACTATTGCCACTTGAGGCTTGAATTTTTTTATTCAATTCCTCAAGCTTGAGAAAAACAGAGTGTGTTCTTCTCTTTTGGGTTTCTATCTCCAGCTCTTTGCACCTACTATTCGATTTTATCTTTGCAAGATACCTTTTGAAATCTACTGTTTACTTCTTTAACTTCATCACATCTTCCTTTTACTTTAGCTGCTCTGCATTCAAAGGCAAGTTTCAGAGTCTCTTTTGACACGTAATTTGGTCTGTTCTTTTTTCTTGTCTTTCTAATAACCTTTGCTTTCCTCATGACTGATGTCTTCGATGTCATGCCACAACTCGTCTGGTCTTCGATCATTAGTGTCTAACACACCAAACCTGTGGTCTCTGAACTCAGGTAGAATATAGTCAAGGTCATACCTTGGCTCTCGTACACTTGTTCTAATTTTCTTCAGTTTCAGTTTGAACTTGCAAATGTGCAGTTGATGGTCTTATCCATAATCAGCACCTGATCTTGTTCTGACATTTTACTTATTTATTTATTTATTTTTTGTAGTACTTGAGAATTTAACTCAGGGCCTTACACATGCTTTGCAAGTTCCCTACAACTGAGTTGCAACCCAAGCCCATTTTTTACTTTTTATCTTGAGACAAGTTCTCACTAAGTTATGCAGGCTGCTTCTGGCCTCAAACTCACAATCCTCCTGCCTCTATCAGCAAAGTCTCTGGGATTGTAGGCATGAGCCACTGTGCTCAGCCTTGTTCTGATTTTTGATATTGAGCTTTTCCATCATCTCTTTCTACAAATGTAGTCAATTTGGTTCCTGTATATTTCATCTGGTGTCTTCCATGTATATATTGCCATTTACTTTGGTGAGAAAATGTATTTGCAATGAAAAGGTCATTGGTCTAACTAAAATCTATCATTAAATTTCCAGCATCTCAGTACATACTAATGGCATGTTTGATCTAGTTCAGATTGCAGGAGATTGTAAAAATCGTCCCTATCCTCATTTGTAACCTTAGTGGTGCATGCATAAATTTAAATAATAGTCATAGTAACTGGCCTTCCTTGTAAGTGTATGAATATTATTCTATCACTGACAGCATTGTACTTCAGGACAGATCTTGAGATGTCTTTGTTGATGATGAATGCAACCCTATTTCTTTTTAATCTGTCATTCCCAGCATAGTAGACCATGATTATCTGATTCAAAATGGCCCATGCCAGTCCATTTTAGCTCTGATGCCTGGAATGATGATGTTTGTACACTCCATTTCTTTTTTGATGATTTCTAAATTTCCTAGATTCATACTACATACATTCCACATTACAATTATTAACAGATACTTACAGTTGTTCCTTCTCATTTTCAGTCAGGCCATATTAGCAAATGGAGGTTCCTGGGGCTTTACTCCAATTCTGTCATTAAGGTAGACTCTACTTTAAAGTGGTGACTCTTCCCCACTCATCTTTTGAGTGCCTTTCAAACTGGGTACCTCATTTTCTGGCACTATATCTGACAGTGTTTTTATGCTATTCATAGGGTTTTCAATGGCTAATTGTTTTGGGAGTAGGTCACCCATGTCCTTCTTCTTAATCTTAGTCTGGAAGCTCAAATGAAAACTATTCACCATGGGTGACCCTGCTGTTATCTGTAATACTGGTGGTATAGCTTTCAGTATCACAGCAACAGGCAAGCCCCCACAGTACAGCAAACTGACAGACACTTGGAAGGCTTAGTTCATAGTTAATATATATTAAGCATTTGCTCAATGATTCACTTAACAGTGTATTGATTATTTGAATCGATGGATGAACAAAGCTATTACTAGGAAAAATGCTTTTTTAAAAAGGGCATATGTGATAGATGCTTGCAGCCATACTACTCTGGTGCCTGATCCTGTCAGACCTCTGAAGCCAAGCAGGGTTGGGCCTGGATAGTTCATGGTTGGGAGACTTCTTGGGAATATTGGGTGCTATGGGCTTGGGAGTAGAACTCAGCAGCCCACACCCAAAACAATCAGCCATCAAAAATCCTATGAATAACAGAGAAGTACTGACATAGTGGCGGTATGGCACCATCTCAGGGAGTGTTTCATTCTGTTGTACATAGGGTTGCTATGAGTTGGACCTGATTTGATGGCACCTAACAAAAACATGTGAGGCATACAGATTAGCCAAGGTCGGGCCCCTCCATTTCCTCCTTGGCCCCATCCTGCTTCCCCCTGCTTTCTCTTCATGGGTCTTGATCCCTAATTAATACCATGTTTCTCAAGGCTGTTTTAGCACCTGCTTCCAGAGAATCCAACCCATGACTGCTGAGAAATAAAATATAAGACAAAACAGATTTCAAGGCAAAACAACTTGATGACCTCTGATCCAATGTCACATCCTGTAACAGCGCTGATCCCGCTCACTAAAAGAGGTCCCTTCCAGCACTCAGACCCACCCAACTCCCTTGCCATCCCCTTTTGTCACTTTATTTTTCTCCCCTAGCAATATATCTTCCTGGATGGCTGCTTACTGACTCCCTGAACTAGAAGATAAAGCAAAGGCTTAGACTTGTTCATTGCTACATGCCCCCCCTCCTGAGATTCCTGCCTAGAATATAGTAGGTGTTCAGCAAATATTTATTGAATGAGTAACTCATTGTTAGATTTATTATCTTAGAAACATAAAAAGAACACCTGGAGGCCAGGTTCTATATAGAAAATTTTTAATAATTGTTTATGGTTAAGCTTTTTAAACAATTGTTAGATTTACCAAATAATCTCAGAAATTAATTGGATTCAGTGGTTATAACTATAAACTTTTGTGCAACCATAGAAAAATTACCAACTCATAAATCCTGAGCAAATAAAATTCTGGGGTGGACCTAAGCAGATGACCATCCACTTTTCTCCACTACTGCTTTTTGTTTTTATTTCCACATAACCTTTTTTTCTGTTTTGCTTTTAGAGAAAACTTCAAAGGTGTTTGTTTCAGGCGATCTTTTTCACAGACGAGAGAGGGAGAGCCTAACAGAAAGGAAAATTCAATAGCCAGGAAAGGGAGGAGATGACAGTATTCTATGGGAGCTTAGACGATTCATTAATGAACTTTAATCATTTGTATTTAAAAGTACAGCAACATAGAGATGACTTTGAATGCTTTGGAAACAGATCAAACCATTGAGAAGAGAGTTTAGAACAGGGCTTTCCAAACCTGGCTGCTCATTACAGTTTACATTCTATCATTTCATATTTCACCCCTGACACTTCATGCTTTTTGCCCTCTATTTTGTACTTCCTACTAACCATTTACTGATAATCACTGGTGACTGGAACGCAAAGGTTGGAAACAAAGAAGGCTCAGTAGTTGGAAAATATGGTCTTGGTGACAGAAACAAAGCTGGAGATCACATGATAGAATTTTGTCAGACCAATGACCTTTTCATTGCAAATACATTTTTTCAACATCATAAACGGAGACTATACACATGGACTTCACCAGGTGGAACATACAGGAATCAAATTGACTACATATGTGCAAAGAGA